>JACYFF010031956.1:107319607-107366666 GCA_017589665.1 Selenicereus undatus | reverse complement strand
ACACACACACACACACACACACACACACACACACACACACTTCTATAAAATAGGCAAGGTATGACCATAAATAATATTCAAAACTAATAGAAATTATATAGGGTCCTTTTCCCTCTATTGCATCCCCTCAAAATTAAATCTTTATATGAGTATGTGACGGTGTTTTACTTTAGTCCCAGGTTGCACGAGTGAATAATAACCGATGAGTGTCTTGACTTTTGCATTTTTTGAATTATGTAATGCTTTTTTTTTTGAATTATGTAGTATTACTAATCTTCTTCTTTTTTTCATAACTTATGTAATGCCTTTTATTTTCCTTTTTTTTAAATGAAAGTTTTCCCTTTTCCTTTAATAAACTAAGTATTTTTTTTTCCAGTTTTCCTAACCAATTACTTCCACTGAAAATGGAGGCATGCACGCAAAAAAGAGTGAAGTAGATGGCACATTTTCAATGGAATATACTCTTTCTCGATTCCATATTCCATTTGATGCAAATAGATTAGTACCTTATCTACCAAAAACAAAAGGGACTAATACCCTATAAATATATTTCCTAATTTTCCTAAATAAAATAATTGCAGTTCCCTTCCTAGTGTGGTCCATTTAACTTATCTAAGGATATGATGAGATAAAGTCATGTAATATGGTGTTTTTTGTTTTTTTTTTTTTGATATTATACTGCCTTCGTAGCTTATTTGAACTAAAAAAAATATGAAGATTTTTTTTTCCTGTTTCTATACATTGAAAATTAGAAAAAAAAAAAGAGTACATATTAAAAGAGAAATAGATAATGTTAAAATTAAAAATGCTCAACGAATGCTCAATAACTTTTATGTGTTATGCACTTTTAAGTCATCAATAAATATTTCGCTAAAGATAACACAACAATAATTTTGTATTTTTTTTTAAAAAATGTCTTATAAAGAAAAGCAGGCCATCTATCTTCTCAATGATATTTTAATGAAAAAAAGTAGGTCATGTAATTATTATTATTATTATTATTATTATTATTATTATTATTATTATTATTATTATTATTATTGGTGGTGGGTGTTGTTGATAGGTGCAGTGAATCAGTGATGCTATAAGCTGAATTGGCATATTGCTATAGTGGAATTGGGACCAACAAAAAGTCAGTTGTACCTAATGAAAGGACCTAAGCCCGCTCCGGGGGTAGAGTCTATTCTACAGCTCAGCCCGATTTCATACCCATGGAATACGAATTTTGCGAGGGTTAGATTGGTTGTTGATTTATTTTTTTTTATAATAAATAACATAATGTTTCCAACAATTTTTGATTAAAAAATGTTTCTAAGTATTTATGAGAGAAAATGGTGTTAGTGAAAGTTTTGCTGACTCAAGCATCCAATATGATATTGGATTCTCGGAAATTCACAACAATAATTTTTTAATGTGGGTCTTGCTTTTACGAGATTTGGAGAACTTGAATTCTAACATTTGAACGACTGTGAAGTTGAGATGTAGATGCAACAAGGCCCGTGCAAGGGTTAAATGCTTTGCAAAAATACAGAGCTATGACCTTGATTAAGAGCTTGGGATTGCTTCTTGAGCTCAACATGGACACCTACCAAATGTACCAAAAATAGTTTTAAATGGAACAATTAAAAAAAAAACACAAGGCTAGGTGATGCTTGGTGGAGACTAAGGATAGGCAATGGATCAGATACTCATTGGGTTAAACGGCCGGCCGGTTTAAAATATGACTAATAATGGGATGGGTTAATAATGGACTAGGCCAATATTGGGTCAGCCCATTAAAGCATATTAACGGGCCGAATTGGGCTAGCCCATTAACGGGCCGTTTAGTGACCCGTTAATTTTTTTCAACATATTTGACACACTAATTTACATGTTCTAATTAGTTAAACTTATTACCAATACTTTTTACATAACAATAATTATTATATACCCTTTTTTGTGCAAGTTTGTTCCGTTTTTAAAAGGGCCCAAAGCAGGCCGTCCATGGGCGACTTGACCCAACCCACTCATAGCTTGGTTTTGTATTTTCTAACTTTGAATTTGCACTAGTTTAGTTTGGTTGAAAAATTACAGAGATTTTAGTTAGAAAACTAATTCACCAAAAATACTCCTTAGTGATAATGAGCGGGCTAGGTTCATGTGGCCCATAACCCAGCCCGTCCCATTAACAAATGTGTTGAGTCCAGCCCGTCCCAGTTAGTTAATGGGTTGGCCCAGTCCGGCTCGACCCGGTCCGTTGCCCACCCTTAGTAGAGACATTCAAGCAGGTAGGAGTTGGGGTGAGAATTTGTACCTATTAGATGGGTACCAACCCTTACTCATCCAAAGTAGGTGGGCAATACCCATTAATAATGGGTATGAGATGGATATTTATATTTGATGTGGATATTTGGTGGATAATAGGGTATCCATATATCCAATGATGATGACTAAGAAGAGAAAAATATCAGTGTATAATAATTAAAATTATAATAAACCACTTTTTTAATCTCTTCCTAGATGATGATGATGGCATCCGAAATTTATGAACAAAATTCAGTTTCAACAGTTTGAATTGAAATTTGACTATCTAATTTGAAAGTATAATAATTGAAATTACAATGTACCTAATAGATGACAACTTCATCGATATTTTCCCCCACTTAAACAACTCAGTTGACATTTTTTTTGCCAATAAAACAACTTCAACGCTTTAAATCGAAACTTGATTATTGGATGAGAAAAATTAAAATAAGTTAAAATTCATATTTGAACCCAACATTCCTTCATTTGGTCAACCTTTTTCTCCATCACAACAATTCAATTAGCAGCCTTTCTGCGGGTAGGAATGCTAGTAGGGGTAAGGTTGCATACAGCTGGATCTCCCTAAACCCCGCGGAAGCGGGACCCACACTGAGAGGTGTTGTTGTTGTTGTTGTTCAACAATTCAATTAGCATTTACGACAATTATCGTGTTGGGGATAAATATTAATCAAATGAAAGAATTTGGAGCTCAAAATTCATATTTGAGTTTCTTTTAATCTTTCCTACTAGGTGATCAAGTTTCAATCTATACCGTTGAGACTATTTTAATTGCTAAAAATGTCGACTGAATTGTCTTAGTGACGAAAAATGTTAATTGCAATTGTCATAATGGAGATAAATTTTAATCAAATGAAAGAATTTGGAACTCAAAGTTTAGATTTGAACTCGATTCAATATTTCCTATTGGATGTTCACATTTTGATTCGATCTGTTAAAGTTGAATTTTCCTCATAACTTTCGACGGACCACATTGTCTATTCGTTACTTGTAGTTATGAGTTTTAGGTTGTAAATATACAAACCTATAGATACCCAAGGATAATAACCTATATAAATAGTACCCATGTGGCCATGTAGGTATTACCCATACGAGTAGTACCCACATGAATAACAAGATTTATGAGTTGGGTATGGATTTAGTAACAATATTTTTGGGTAAAATGTGGGTATGAACATACCCTATCCATATCCTCCCAATGTCCATCCCTAGCCTAGAAGAACTTATGAATTGGGAATATTCAATTCCACAACCGAGGGAGGTTCCAGTATGAGAAATTCACGGAGTCAGAGGAGGGCTCTATATATCTATGGATGACCAAAATTGTTCAATGAAAAGCATGAAAAAGTTCTTTGTGTGAAGTTGAAAGAGAAGTACATGGGTGGTGAAAATAATTTGCTACTTGGATGTGGAATCATGAAACTGATGCCAAAAATTTGCGACTCTTCTTTGTCACTGATTGAGCAGACCCATACCCGTACGTTCGGGGTTTGAAGCCGACAAGGCTCGTAAATGGTAGGCCGAAACTAAAATTTTGCAATCCTCATGCATTTGATAGTTCATGCATCCATTTGGGCCAGCCCTATGCTGCGAAACATCTTGCTACTTTAGCAAGATGAGCTTCCATTATAATTGGCCCATATAGCAACACTGTAGACGGTAGACCTAATTGTTATTATATTATACTATCACTTGCATTTCATTCAGATTCCTCGAAAGCGCGACTTATACTGGAAGGTGTTGTTGTTGTTGTTGTTGTTATCATTTGTGTTTCATATCAACCTACAAAAAAAAGGAGAAAATGGAGAGAAAAAAACGAGACAATGGAGTTTAAACCGTACTTTCAAATTAGCAATGATATCGCATATTTACAACTCGAATAAGGATGCTAAGCAGCTAATGCAAAGATCAAACCACTAATGAATGCCTCATTAAACAACAGCTAAGTCAATTCATAACTTCTCCACCTTTACAAACAAAAAAAATACATCTGTGGAGCAAGGTGGAAACTCTATGAAGACAAATCTGCCTATACAAACTACCATCTCCTACATCTCCAAAAAAGCTTCTTCGGGATGATAACATAGCATTTCAGACCAGATCAACTCCCTTATCATTCTCTCATCCATGTCCCCATCGATATTGAGGTCGAAGGGAAATGGAGCAGGAGCTTCCATCCGGGGATCATATAAACCCGCCATGTATGGGTGTTGAAGTGCTTCATTCACTGTGATCCGCTTGGTTGGGTCAAAAACAAGCATCTTGTTCAATAGATCTATCGCCAGAGGATCGGCTTGGGGGTATAAACAAGCAAATTGTGTTCCTCTCGTGCAGGGGAGTGACTTGATGAACCTTCTTGCCCTCACATTCTCAATGAATCCTAGGTTGGACTCGGGCTGGGTGCCTAGAATGCCGATGATGAGCTTGAGTTGAGTAAGGGAATCCGTCCCTGGGAAGATGGGCTTGCGACCTAGGATCTCTGCAAAGATGCACCCGACAGACCACACATCGATTGAGGTTCCATATTTGTCACAACTGAGTAGGAGCTCAGGGGCTCGGTACCAACGAGTTACCACATACTCAGTCATGAGTTGGCATTCCCTTGTGGTGCATCGAGCTAGGCCAAAATCACATATCTTCAAGTCACAATTGGCGTTCACTAACAAATTCCCTGGCTTCAGATCTCTGTGCAGAATGTTGGCAGAGTGAAGATATTTCAAGCCTCTAAGCAACTGTGAAGAAAGAAGAAAAGGTTCGTTAGTTACCCGAATGAGGAACCACTAACCAGGCCTAAAAGGACTAGAACTGAAAATTTACATTCTGTTGCTCAAATTCACAACCAAATATAAGTTTATATTGTCAGGTTAAGTAAACCACTGGAAAGTATGAATTTGTCCATATTGGCCTCCGAGTTTCCTAACTAACATATTGAAAAAATCTCGAGAGTTGTTACATAGTTTTCCTTCCCTACGTTGTTAGGCAGGCTTAGAGACATAATTTCTCTGGATGGTGAAACTGGTGAAAATTGGGGGGATTTTGGAGATTTTTTATATAAAACGGAAAAGAAAAAAGGGGATTCATGCTCTCGAAACCTAGACCAAAAACTACTAGATAATTTTACAAACCTCGACAACATACAACCCAATTTCAGTAAATGAAGTCTAATGTACCAAGGTGACCCACCACCAAAGCGGGGTTTCTAGGGAGAGGAATCACATCCCAATACTTTCTAGTTAACTTTTGTTGATAGTTAATTACATTGCCTAAGCCATTGATCCCTATGACCCCACTCGAAAACAAATGGGGGTGGGGGGGGGGGGTTACCCTCTACACCCTTCACCCGTTACGGATTTATGTGAAACTATATTCCCATAGTTATATCGCAAACTTTTTAGATAAACCTCTTAAAGAATAAGAAGACGAAATATTACAGTAAATTAAGCATAAGAGCAGAGAATAAACCAAAACTCAAAATCACAAGGGAGAGAACATACATACCTGAAAAAGAAAGTACTTGCAATGATCATTAGAAAGAGGCTGTGAGGACTTGATGATGTGATCAAGATCAGTATCCATGAGTTCATAAACCATATAAACATCCTTAAAGTTCTCTCTGCTATCTCCATTAATCCCACTACTCAGAGATGAATTCGCAACCATAACATCCTTCAAAACGATCACATTCTCATGACTTAGATGCCTCAGAATGACAAGCTCTCTTAACGCCCTCAAAGCTTCCACTCGATTCTCAAACACATTACTAATCTTCTTTATCGCCACACTCTCATTCGTCTCTGTATTCATCGACGAACAAACCACGCCATAAGCCCCCTTTCCGATCGGCTTAATGGGCATATACTTAGCATAAACTTCGAACAAACTCTGCCACATCGTGAAACAGTGTTTCTCACTCCTCAAATTCAAATTCAAATTCAAATTCATGTCGAAACCCCGTCTTGATCTGTTCCTGTTTCTGGGTTGTTGATCCAACATTGCCATTGCCATTGCTTGAAGTTTCAAACTCCCCACCTGAAAATCAAACCTGGGTTGTGAGAAAAACGACTCCAAATTGAGATTAAACAAAGAAGCTGAGAACTGGGGGAGGATAAAGAATCGATTCTTACCTGATGGGAGGGGGAAGACGAAGAAAAGTGAAGTGGGCAAAGGTTTTTCCTTTTTTTTTTTTGTTTTGTTTGGTAGGGTTTCCTCCTTTTGGGCAGAAATTGAAGATGATTCCTTGAATTTTGCCCAGATTATGCAGCGGTGATTTATGAGAGAGAATTGAATTGATGGAGGGTATAGTAACGTAACGTGAGTGGTGAAGTTCAATGAACAAAGAAAGAGGTGGAGAATTATTATTTATTATAAAGAGGGGTGGTTTGGGAATAAGAATTAAGAAACTGGATGAACTAAGAGAAAGGTTAGGAAAGCAACCAATAAGATTTGTTGCTTGATTTGATTGTGTCTGAAAGAGAGAGAGAGAGAGATGGGGAATGACTGCTCGGCAGCGTAAGTCCCACGAACTCCAGATTTCCTGACTTTTGTTTCCTTTTTGTAGTTCACCTCCTTCCTATCCAATTAACAATTCTTGCAAGATTTCAATTTGTGTGTGAACTCTGATTAGTATTAGAGATTTGGAGTGACATATTTACGTAAGGATGTTCGACTTTTTTGATAGGAGATCTACGTAGTTTATTCTCTTATTAATTATATATCTGAAATTGATCTTTCGATTGATTAAGGTTATGTTTTTTTCGACTTATTTTTTGAAAAATAAGTTCAGTAAATACATTTAGATAAATTCAGTTTCAAAAAGTTTAATAAATACGTTCAGAATAATTTCAGACAAAATATGTTGAAGGGAACATAACCTAATTATCTAAAAAAAAAAAATTCTAATAACTTTTTTTCCCTCTTAAAAGCATTATATTTTGATTGGCATTTGCCGCAATATCAATAATATGAGTTCTTGAGATAAGATATTATTGTTGAGTCCATTCACTACCCAAAAAAAAAAAGAATGAATATAATTAGAGAAAAATTATATTTATTGTACTGTGATAGGGGGTTGTTGTTCATTATTGGTTGGTGGGACTTTGCTTGCTCTTTTTTGGGGGGGGAAGAGGGGGGTGTTCACATTGGAATGGAGGTTAACCAAAGCTTTACGAACCAAGCAGCCGCCCCGAATCGTGATGATCGTGCATAGAAAGCACAAATATGCGAGGCTTGAAGCTTAAGGAATTAATTGCCAGATTAAAATTTATACTTGTTGATAATTAATTGAAATTAACAATCATTTTTAGTAAAGTGCTTGCCTGTCAATCTACACGTCTCTCAATTACTCTGTTGTGCAATCTTTGCCAAAATTTGCACTGAAATCATGGATAAATACAATGATTGTAATGTAATTAAAAAAAAAATAGTTATGACGGTGTTTGATTTCCCTTCAACTTGTCATAATACTACGAATTACTATTTGATGAGTGTCGATTGTGCATATGAATTTCAAAATTTTTAAATTGTCACCAAGATAGGAATGAAACTCTGAAGTAGAAAACTAATATGGTTCAAGATTATGTCTTTGAACCAAAGATGATGAGTATTATGTTATATGCAAATGAAATTGACTTGTTTTTCTTTTAAGCCGTGTGGAGTACAGACGTGCTAGCAGATTACCAATCCCCACACGCTTTGACTTCCATCACATACCTTGTTAAAACTTGGGCCTTCATGAGCAACCATAAAATAATCGGACAGGGCCATGAGAACGTCGAATGGGCTTTAAATTGGGCCTATGTGGCCCACATGCCATAGCTATAGACGGATAGAGCCCGTTGAAGTTGCGAAAACCGCAAAAAACGACACAAAAATGTGGCTGCTGGGATTCGAGCCCAGGTCTCCACGGCCACAACGTGGAATTCTAACCACTAAACTACAGCCACTTTGGTTGGTCCAGTTCGAAGCATTATCATCTAACTAACAAATCAAATGCTCGATTTTACAATTACCTTTGTAGAATGGGTTAGCAAGTAAAAGTCATATCATAATTCATAAGCAATGTCTTTGATTATAAAAAATTACAAGAAAAAATATGTGTATATTTATTTTTCACTTTTATTTATCTTTCATTAGTGCTTTTCTTTTTTCCTTCAGACAGAAAATAATGCCTTTCTTTTAATACATTTAAAAAATAAAAAGTGGGCAGTACCTCGATATATTTCAACTCTAATAATTAGAAAGATGGACGAACATCTTCCGCCCAGCTTAAATACGGCATTAATTAACCCACTTGGAACTTGTAGCCTTGTTTAATGATAACTTCATGATTAATTCTTAGGAAAGCAATTTCTTTTTATTTGAGGTTTCTACCAGACCACCTTCGAATTGCTCCAACTATGTTAAATCCTATAATTAATAGGGTTCTTATACAATAATCCAACTTACCTTCAAAAAATTAAATATATAAAACCCTAGTTTAATTGGAGTCGTCTTAAGAGTTCATCAACCCCGGTCCTCAATGTCATATACATAAAATATATCATTTTCTGTTTATTTTTTTGTTCAAAAACATCCTTTTTCCCACTAAAATTTTAAGAAGTTGCGGAAAAGTTAATTTCTCAAAGTGATAAAGTGGCCCCAGAACCAAAAAAAAAAAAGAAAAGAAAAGAAAGAAAAAGAGAAGACTAGCTTGTTTGAGTGTTTGACCTGTGAACTATCGACAGTGCTGGTCCGTAATCAATATATAATTAAACAAAACTAAAAAGTTTGTTCACACTTGACTAGTTACTAATTTCGTAATAATATTTATTAATCTAAGAAAAGGGGCATTAATTTCATAATAATAATTAAAAGCAAAATTATATAAAATTCAGAGCATGCTTAATGCTGTGGTTTTTTTAAAAAAATCCGATTGGTTTGGTTTTTGCTGATTGTTGGCGCACTTAGTGAAAAAGTCTTAAATAGGACAATATTAATTAATTCTATATTTAATTAATTACTCAAAGAGTTGAAAATAGTAGAGGACTGTTTGGTAGACCAAAAGGCCAAGTGAAAGGGGCTAAGAGAGGAGATGGCGTGAAGGAGGATAGAGCGAGAGCGACGTAATTAAATTTGTTAATCCTGATAACGAATTAAGGCCAAACATGTCTGACTTGCTCTATAAAAAGCTTAAAGTAATAGCAATTGCCTACAACTATATCTTGGTTAGATTGTTTAATTAATTTGTTTTATCCTTTTAAGAAAGACCCAGTGTCAAGACTCCGGCCAGTGTTATATCTAGGATCTATGGTATTTGACAATAGGGACCGTAAAAATAGCTGTTTAGGTAGCGGACAGCAATTCATGTAGCAGATGGCTATTTAGGTAATTGATAGTGTTTTTAATTAGTTGTTTAGATGAACAGTTGAAATAAATATGTTTAGTAATTTTATCTTTTGGATTGGCTGATTAATGTAAATTGATATAAAATGATACAGCTAATTTTCAAATATTAAATTTCCAAATGATATTTTTTAGTCAAAATATATGAAATGTTACTTCTGAATGCCAATAGTTGATATCATTAGATTTTCAGAAACGCTACTTAAAACTCTAAACACTACTTAAAACGCTAAACGCTAATTAAAATGCTAGTCAAAATACTAGGTTACCGAACACTAAAAATTGACTTATTAGTATATTGACTTGGTCAAAATACTAAATGCTACTGAAAATGTTGTTGCTGAACACAGCCTATGTAGATGTTATTATCAACGAGCTGGCTTCTTCATTCAAAATCTTAGAGTATTATCTCTTATTCGTATAAATTTTTTTATTTAGTCATGATGAAATTAGGGCTAATGTTGAAGGGTATATATATATTAGATTCAATAATTTAAAGATTTGTACAAGAAACATTTCTTTTTTACTTTGGAAAATATTCTCTAGGTACCAATTAATTAAAACCGGTAAAATCTTCAGAAATCATTATTTGAGACATTGATTTAAATTTCATGCATATTTCCGCCTTCCTTTATACACGTTACATATCTCAAGTAGATAACACAATGTCATCATATATCACAAGTACGTAACATGCGCAATGTCAACATATTACATATTCGTGAAGGGGAGCTTTGGAGAAACGGTAAGGTTGTCTCTCCGTGTGACCAAAAGGTCACGGATTTGAGCCGTGGAATCAGCCACTGACAAAGTCAGGTTAGGTTGCCTACAATTCACCCCTTGGGGTGCGGCCCTTCCCTGGACCCTGCGTGAACGCGGGATGCTTGTGCACCGGGCTGCCCCTATTCATTGATATTTTCTTTTAAAATTAAGCTTTCGATCGATGTCTATCCCAACATATTTGATCTCAAATGATCATAAGCTTTCGATGGCTTCAAACTCTTTTCAACTTCTTTAAAATACTTTCAGTTATCTTACAGTTAATTACAACCTCCCAAATCCCTGATAATTATGAATAATTTTTTTTCAAGAATTAATGGAGGCCTGAAGCAATAGAAAGGGAAAGAAAAGTGTGAGGGAGAAAGTAACTTGAATTCATTTAACTGCCTAAACCATCTATCTGACACGAGAATCAGCGTTATGGTTAAAGATAATGTTTCATAGGGGTAATAGTGGCTATGCATTTTATATATTTGCGAGTGCATATTCGTAATTGCCACATCCATATATTTTTTCATGTGTATTTATTATATACACATAATTAAGTACTTACGTAATTATTGAATGTACGTATCTCTAGGAATGAGAGATAAGCTTCGGACCATCATATATATATATATATATATATATATATATATATATATATATATATATATATATATATATATATATATCATATGTAAGTACGTGGAATATACATGTCACCTCCAATTTGACGTGTGCATGCATTTTACTCCATGCTGTGATTGGTACAAGTATGAGATGAGGTTCCTGTTCTAGTTTGTGTTTTTTAGGATTTAGCTAAGAGCTTACATTTTCTTACATCTCCTTATATTTTCTTATATCTCTAGATTTTCTATAACATTCATTTATTTTAATTACAGAAATATGTATATTTTTTAATGATACTATCAATATACAAAATTTGTAAATATCTTATGAACACAATATTTACATAACATAAAAACATAATATAACGACGTAAATTATATTTGAGTTTCGACATGAAATATATATTATTATAGAAGACCATACATTTATTTATATTTAAAATTATTTACTTAAAATAGGAATTTATTTGAAGAGTTGTATTCAATTTTGCCATTTTTTTTCTTTTGGTTATACTTTGCTTATTTGATCAAACTAATGTTCATATAAAAAATCACCTCAAGTGGACGAAATTTTATTCATCAAATTTATAGGGATTAATATATTTTATTATTGTATAATTAGCTTAATTAATTATTTATTTTCAATAAGTATATTATTTTAATATTATTATTTTTCATCCAAAACGTTCATTGTAAAACAAATTATACTATATAACTCTTCAACAATTCAACAACTCCTTACATTTATCCTTACAACTCCTTACACCTTCTTACATCTTCTTACAACTCCTTACATCTCCTTACATCTCCTTATAGCTCCTTACATCTTCTTACAGCCCCTTACATCTCCTTATAGCTCCTTACAGCTCCTTACATCTCCTTACATCTATCTATCTATCTAAAACGCGAAATAGATCAGATCGAGGGGAAACCTCTCAATGCATGCATGGGTTCTTTGTATATGGGCACTTTAAATAGGGCTAGCTCTTGGAAGAGTACGTAAAGAACAAAACCTAGAAGACTAAAAAGTGGTGCCTAGCTAGAAAAGCAAGAGGGCTTCTTTCCAAGTGGTTTCCTCAAATAGTGAAATTACTTAGCTAAATATAAACCAAAGGTTTAACAAGTATAAATTGAACTCCGATCCCTACTGGGGATCTAAGAAAAGGACCCCATTTAAAGAAAAATTAACCATTATGGATTCCACCAATTTTCAGCACTACATGCAGGAACAGCAGCAATATTTTCACGGCCAAGACCACTTTGTGGGATCATATGCTCCTTTTAACATCCCATCTGTAGGCTATGGAGTTTCTCCATCTCCTCAGTGGAACCCCAGCATCTTATTGGGAACGTAAGTATATATCTATATCAAGCATGCATATATATGTTTCGCTTTGGCTATATATATATTGTTTTCTGGTTTTGCTCCTGAATAAGTATATATGTTTCTTACGTATCTAAGTACTATATATATCGAACGTAGAGATCACACATATATTTATATGCTATCCTTTATTGTTCTATATCTCCAAATGTTTTCGCCAAACTATTTTTGTATCTTTTTGTCTTTTCTATGTTGTCTCCTGTAGTTCGATCATATTAACGGAGAATGAATGAATAATTGAAGAATTTTTGAGTGTTTTATGCTAATCTAGCTTAAATTATCTTAACAACTTGGATGGTCGGAGTTACGATCTTCTAGAGGGATGGTCCGAATAGCAATCTTGATAATTTAACTCTAAATGTTGCCTTGAACCTATTGGAATAGGTACGTACGGTAATTTATAAGTAAATAGGCCCTCTTGCTTAGTAAAGTTCGATACTACTAATTTCACCATGGTTTTAATTTGCTCTACATACCAAATTAGCTTGGCCAATTGATGCAAGATGTTTAGTCCTACTGTATACTATGTTTACTTTAATTCGTCATTGAATCATTTTTTTTTTAGTAGTCATGACAATTTGAACATGCAGGAGTACTGGACCACCAAGTACCAGTAATTTGATCAGCCATCTTCCATACGAGAATGAATTCCATGCCGCAAGCTGCGGAGAGCCTAGGCTGGTGAACACCGTTAGCATGACCAAAACTCCTACTATTCTCGACAGCGATGCCGAAAACTACTTTAACTGCCCACAACCGAACAACCTTCCTGAAATTGAGGAGGAAGACATGTTAAGCTCATTTCTGAACTTTGGTGGACTTATGCACAATCCCATCACTACGAGTACCATGAAAAATCAATCATGGGTACTTGGTGATCCTTATAGTAGGGGATTAAGGCATCAGTTCCCCTTAGAACATGATCATGCTCTTGAACTTGATGATCACTCACCATATGATGATAATAACATGATCAGTTGGAGTACTATTTCTGATGGTTTTGCTGATGCATCTGATCACGTCCTTAATCAGATTGGATTACTGACACCTTCATCGCCTACTTCGACATCCTCCGTATCAAGTCGTACTCCTCATGCTTGTGTGGGACTCAACTTATTGCAAGCCATGGATTTATTCTCGGGCGATAATAATGCAGGTTTGGCTGGTAAATCACCGCAAATTTATGATCATCTTGTAGCAGAAGAAGTGATCAGTAGCGCTATTGGGAACAAGATCATGTCTAATAAGGTAAATATGCCTGCTAATTTGAACTCCGTTTAAGTTCTGAGCCTGTTGGCTTTAGCGACATTCATATAATTTGAGCTAATTAAATTGAATTGTTTTGAACAAACAATTACACATGTAAGGGTCGACCTAACTTAATCTTAAGTAGAAGTTGGAGCAACTGTTTGATTGATCGTCCTTCTCTTGCCTTATTCTCAAAATAAGGAAAGCTGTGTTACTCTTTAATCCCGTGCATGCATGGTGAGAGATCAAATATTGTTAGAATATAAAAGTGGGTGTTCTTCCATATTGATAAAATTAAAATGTTTGAGTATGTATATATGATTGTGAGCTATTTCAGCTATTACCGATTGATTTTGAGTTTGAACCTCATTTGAGCTTATATATATGACTCTTTGTCGATTACCCAATTGATATAAAAAAAATTAACATGGTATCAGAGCTGGTTGCTCGATTCTGCTGATTAGCTATTGTCGTTATCGTTTGATTAAAATTATCTGCACGTGTTGAGCCTTGTGAGTAACCCACACGTGAGGGAGCGTGTTGGAGTATGAAAGTGAATGTTCTCCCATATTGATAAAATTGAAGGGTCTGAACATGTATATACACTTGTGAGCTACTCCAATGGTATAAGCTTGTGACCTACTCTACCAATCACTAATTGATTTTGAGTTAAAACCTCATTTGAACTTATATACATGACTCTTTATTTATGAACCAATAGATATAAAACAAAATAACAAAATATATACTTAATTTTATCATTAATCCCTTTTCACCAACTTATAATATACATGACAAGTAACACTGCAAAGAAAATAATATAATTGAGCTCCATATTTCATTTCTAAAATGCCTCCTTGTCAGCTTTCTTCGTCGTCCTCTTCTTCTTCTTCATTTGTTTTTTTTTTTTCCCCTCGATGAATATTTAAAGGAGAACAACGTAACTAAATATTTTTCGTTTCATATGATTAATCACTTTTAAAGGCATCAAGCTTGATGAAAGGAATAAGGGGAAGAAAAAGAGCCGCCGGGAGCCACAGTGGTGTTCGGCAAAAAGCGTCAACATTCAATCATCCAGCCATTAGCGGGGGGAAATCATCTCATTTGAAGGTCTCTTCCCCTCCTTTCAAGGTAATTAATAATCATATGTAAGCTTCTCCGAAATTGAAGTTTAATTTCTTTGTCTCACACATTATCATTAATCGTGCCATATTCTTCTTGTTTTTTTAAACGAATTTTCATGTTAAATAGTCCGTTCTTTTATATGCAAAAATCCCCAAATAAAGTCTTTTTTCTTTTTTTTTAATGATCCTGCTATTAATACTAAAAACTTCCTCTTGGAAAAAATTACTAGAAAGTAATTTATGTACTCGATGGTATTCCTTTAGAAATCAACATTACCTTTTTTTTTTAATATACAATAAGAGCTTGCTCTTTTCGTTGAGAAATATGGGTTGGGAAATAACTAATAATTGAAGTTGGTTGAAGTGAATTGAAATGAGTTGAAGTGATATTTTTTGTTGAAGTTGATAAATTTTTTATATGATAAGTAGAAGTTGGTTAAAATAGTGGGTTGAAGCGGGTTGAAGTTGATATGCTTTTTACATGATGTGCAGAAGTTGGATAAAATTAAATAGTGGTTGAAGTTGGCTGAAATTTGTATTTTTTATTGAAGCACGTGAAGTGGGTTGAAGCGAATTGAAGGAGGTTGAAGTTGATAAATTGAGATTTACCAACCCAAAGATTCGAGCCTAAGCTTGGCTGACTCACTAGGCCTCTATCTTAGGGCAACCCAGTAAACCATAACAGACTCGAACGAACGGAATATGTATCAATTAATTGAACAAGAGTACAAGACAAGCCTCACCTATGAACCCCTACAATTTTCTCACAAGAAAACAATCTGCATTGCTTATGCTCAACTAATGTTGTGAAATAGATGGAGTAATGACTAATATTCCTTCCATCCCACTAAATACGAGGTCATTAATGAGTAATTAGAGCCATAGTTTGATTAATTTGGATTCTAATAATTAGTAGTTGGACAACATTGCATGTATTAGGTTGGACGAAAGGAGAAGATTTCAGAGAAGGTATCAGCTCTACACCAATCAGTGTGCCCTTTCGGTAAGGTAGGTACAAACTGCACACAGTTATTATTTCCACTTAGCAATATTAATATACTTCTCCTCCCACAAATTAAGGCTAATTAACTATTTATGATATTTGCTAACCCCCCCCCCCTTCAAAAAAAAAAGACGGATCAAGCAAGTGTGTTGACAGAAACAATCAGATGTATCCACTTTCTCCAAGAGAAGATTCATGTAAGTTTCAAATATGTTAATTAATCACTTTTGAATATATTAATTAATTACAATTATATACTTAACTGAGGTGAATTTCTTTGTTCTACGCAGACACTTTGCATGCAGCCATCTCCTAGCAAGCTTTGTAGAGATTTCACAATGGTAACTAGCTAGCCAACATTCATATTATACAGCTAGGTCTATAAACTCAGTGACGTGGTATAATTTAGACTAGAAAAACTTTATTTTTTGAAAGATACCATGAATATGGGGGATTGATTGTTTTTTTAAGTTACCATGACCCTGTTTGGCAAACAGCTGTTGGCTGTTAGATGTTTGTATTAGCTGTTAGCGGTTAGCTGTTAGATGTTTGGATTAGATGTTTGGATTAGCTGTTTGTAGAAAAACTGTTTGGTAAAATTAGTTGTTTCTAACAAAGTTGTGAGACAAAAAGCTAATCAAATTAACCTTTTCAAATTAGCTTTTTGAATTCAAAAAACTCTTTCGAAAGCCTATTTCACCAAACACCTAAATTAGCTTTTTTTTACTAAGTCAAATAGTTAATTTTGAAAAAAAAAAAAACTCTTTTTAGCCCAAAAGCTGTTTGCCAAACACCGCCAATATATAATAATATGACTTTATAGATCCCGAGACGGAGACCACCATGTAATTTGTATTGGTTAGACATAATGTAAATTTGTTTATGGATAAGTTATTAACTGAATTAGCCATTAAGTTAATGCGAAGATTAATTAGTTTGGCTATAACGATTGTCACTCAAAAACTAATGCGAAGCTACAACTACGTAAAAATGCCTGCAAAAGAATAATACGTAGAAATGTTAAATGTTAGCTGGAGCTGTGAATTTGTTCGGAGAACTAATATTGATGACTATGTACGTACGTATACACAGAGGCTAAGAACTGATGGTGACGAAGAGGAAGAAACAAGCCCAGATAACCTTCGAAGAGGAGGGTTATGTTTGGTGCCTACGTCCTGGGCATCATGTATCACCCCTTCCCTATTGGAAACATCCTCCAATCATCCCTTCCATTTTTAAGTTGTTATGAGTGGGACGAAATCTCTGTCGTACATATGATACATACACTTATGAGTATGTTATATGTACTCTATATTTTCAAATTGTTAATGCATAGCAATAGAATATATAAATAATTCTATTGCCGTATAAGTGTATACTATTAAGATTGAGTATGATATAACTTGTATGTCAATCTCTTCAAACACTTGTGTGTATAATAGTTCTTCTTTGAGCCAATTTATTCAATCTCACATATTAGTGTCATGTTATGTATTTTATTTTATTTTTATTTTCGATATCTAATGGGTAGGATGTGTTCTAATCATCTAGTTTTCCCCCCAATGGAATACTAATCAAGAACCCTATGTCATAAAAATTAGCCGGCAAAAACTAATCAAGAGCCTAATGTCCAAAAACCATGTTTCCTCCAATTGTTTGAATACACTTATAATGGCGAGATTTGAACTCCTAATCCGCCATTATTTAGGCCCTATTATTTTCGTTAGTAAATCTAAATTTACCAACTTCAACCCATATCAACCCACTTCACGAACTTTAATAAAAAAAATACCAACTTTAACCCATTTTAACAAAAAAAATACCCACTTCAACCTATTTCAATCCACTTTTATCAATTTTAATCAACTTCATTCATTTACTAATCCATATTTCTCAACGAAAAGAAGAGACTCTTACTGTTTTCCCCTCTTATACGCACAGGACGCACTTTTTCATTGTTTTTTGCCCTTTTGGACGATTGGGTATGGGCCCAAGTCGTTGATAGGGCTGATCTAACATGCTAGACCATGGTTTGTCTTGATGTGGGCCGGCCCAATCCTCAACAACTTACAGAAAATTAAAAAAAAGGGGGGAAAAAAAGAACTGTGAAAAAAAAACCACGAATTAAAAAAACTGTCTTGATTTCCAAGGATCATCTTCCTCCTCATTAATTGTGGTTGCTTGAGCTGAAAGAGTTCTGTTTCTGTCTTCCTCAGTTTTCACCTTTCGTCTCACACTGTCTTTCCTCCCCCTCTTTTATAATTCCATCTCGATACTCTTCCATACCTCTCTCTCTCTCTCTCTCTCTCTCTCTCTAACTCCTCTGATCCGTAACCTATCTCTCACTCCTCCACACCGCTCAATCTCTCTCTCTCTCTCTGAGCTTCCGCCTCCTGCCAAAATGGCGGCACTTCAAGCTCCCATGGCTTCTGGAATCATCGGTGGAGCGAAAAAACTCGGTTTCTTCAGCGCTAAACAGCTTTCTGCAAATGCGATGTTCATCAACGGTCGAATTTCCGGCTTCAGAAGAGCTACCAATGGCGGTGTTAGGGTTTGGAATCGGATTCGTTGTCATACTGGAAGTTTCAAGAGAATTCGGTGTCGTTTCAGCTCGTCCAATGACGGTGGTGATAAAGTTACTGGCAATTCGGATGATAGTGATGCTGATTTTGTCAATTCTACCGTTATCGAGGCTGGTATCTTACTTAATTTCCCTATTTGATAATCTATTGCATACTGAGTTGATTTTTGCTTGACTCTGCTATTGGTTTAAATTAGTTCCTTTTGTTTTTTTTTTCCCCCTCTTGTCCTGATAATTCGGATAATTAGAGTTGTGGATGTGTTATTCGTATTTTTGGAAAGTTGAAATTTGACAATTTGCCGAAAGCATTGATAATTATACTGGAACCTGCGTGTGCTGAAACAAAAATTCTGTGGTCTATCTGCATTTTTCTTTTCTGAGAAACTTGAAATTTCAATCTTTTAGTGGACGTCTGCTTTGCAAGAATCTGGACTTAAGTTTGGTGGAAGAATCTGGGCCTGCTTTGCAAGAAAAGCTGTGATGATCGATGTATGTTTTGCGGATATTGGACTTAAGGCCATCTTCATCATTGAAATGCGAAAATATGTTGCTGCTAAATTAGTCTTTTGATGGATTTGATGTGTCTTTTGTGTCTCCTCTTGTTTTATATGTGAATTCTGCATTTGAGTTACTATGGTTTAGAGCTTAGGTGATGCCTTGAACGGTTCAATATTGAGGACTTACAACCTGTTGCAGAGTTTGGTTTGCCTATGAGCTTCTTTCGTAGATTGATTTGCTGTGCTTTTGTTTAGTTGAGGTGAGAAATGGATCTGATGGCTTCATGATAAAAATGAGAGATGGGAGATACCTCAGATGTGTTTATAACCATCCAAACGGGGGTTATCCACCAGATTATATTTCACATCCTGCTATTGTACTCAAGTTGGAAGATGGAAGTGGAATTTTGCTCCCAATCCTTGTTTGTAAGTAGAAAATGTCTACTTGTTCATCAAACAGATTTATGAAATCATCTTTGAATCTTTCTTGTGATGATCGATCTGGCAATATATGTTTTCAGTGGAGATGCCTAGTACTCTGTTGATGGCTGCACTTCGTAATGTTGAGATGGTAAAATACTAAAATGTTTTTGTATGTCCATCAATTTTATTGACTTTCCTCTTATCCGAACCCAGTTGATTCTGCATATGTTATGGTTTTTGTTGGTTTGACCTTTGATTGATAAATGTGCTAACATTTGATAGGCTAGGCCAACAGTATACAAAATTGTGATGGAGATGATTGAAACAATGGGGTACAAGGTAATTTTATTATTCATAATTTCATTCTCTCTCTGTTTTTTAGAGTGACATTCTTTTCTGTTGTTTTTATACTTCTCCATCATTCTGACTACGAACGTTCTTGGCCATGTGATTGAAGGTGAAATATGTCAGAATCACCAAGAGAGTGCAAGAAGCTTATTTTGCTGAGCTATCTGTTATAAAAGTAATATTCTGACTTCCCTGCATTTATTGTATTTGGCAGTAAGTGTGTTTTTGGCCTACTAACCAATGCTTTATTTGATGTTAGGTGGATGATGAGACAGATTGTCATTGTTTTGATATCCGTCCTTCCGATGCAATCAACATTGCTGTAAGATGTAAGGTATATCTGCTTCATTGCCTTATATTTTGCGTACATTTTGTTTTTGTGGAATGCTTATCTATTCGGTACCTTATGGTACTAGTGCTTTCTGTTTACTGAATTTTATCCACTTTGCCATGTTCTTAGTGTAGATGATGCAAGCAGGATTTAAAGCCTTCCCTGCTATATACTAATGTGCAGGGCATTAGAAGTCAGTAACTGTTTCAATTAGTGAAGTTTTCTGGGCACTTTCTTTGTTGGTTATGAGATGTGAGACAGAAATTACTGGTGGCTAATAAGCCTTCTTGATTCTAGTTGTAGATTCTAGTTTTATTATACCAGCTGCTGTTTGTGTTTCATTTTACATTCTTATCTCTCTAATTATGTTGTTCACATCTATTTTAGGCTCCTATTGAAGTGAACAAGTCCCTAGCATACAGTGATGGACTGAAGATTGTTGAACCCGCGAATTCTTTATTCAGACCTCCGCTTGCTGATGGCTCTTTGCTCTCAGAAATGGATAGGTACATAGAGAATTGTTTGCCTTATCTTCTGTTGATACTTCAAAATTGCTATCCATTTCTTCTTCATTGAGCTTGTAGATGGGTTCAGAATCATGCAGTAGCATGATTGCATTAATTTTGGCTGGAATCATTTGTTACAAAACTTTTAATACAGCTAGAAATTGCTGCTCTTTAGTTCGCCTTGGCAACAATGCTTCTGAATATTGCTGCCGCCGGACATTTTCTTGATTATAAACATATTCTTGGAGGAACACCTACCCGGAGCTGTTGCTGAACAACATCAGGGTTCAGCGTATATGACTGAAATGTGGAATGTCGTATTCTTGAGCATGTAGGTTGGTGTTCAGAGGAGCCAGTATGTAATATTAGGCAGTGTCTTGTGAGATTTGTTAGTATTGTCTTGAACGCAGCTCTTTATAATCTCCCTCATTTTTAATTTTTCACACCCACATGGCATGTTTATGTTGTGGAGTGGATTTCCTTCTTTGGCCCTTAGGCTGTATTTGAAAAGGCCCCTTTGCATGAACTTGGTAAAGCTGTTGCGAATTTATTTAGAACCAATAAGAGGCTGTTAATCCAGTTTGGGCCTTATTACATGTGAGCATGTCTTCTTAATGTGTTCACGTACATAATGCAGGCCAGATGGACAGCCCTGTCCAGAAAGCGAAGAGTTTATCCTTCTGCGGAACATGTTGATTGCAGCTGTTGAGGAACGCTATCATGATGCAGGTTTGCTTCTGAAAATTTCTTTCGTGTAATGTCGAATGTTATGGTTGTTGACTTGCCATCTTTTGGACATGGAGTGGGGTGTTGTGAACACATGGCCCAATTTGTTCATAAAGGCTGTCTATTCAAGCAGTGAAAGTATCCTATAAGAAATACGGATTATTTTCTGTGAAATTCTTAAGATAAAGAAATCAGTGGCATTGGGTACGAATAGGGTCCTCCTTCCTGAATTCCTTTGTTTATTTGCTTTGTCACTCTAGTGTGCTCCATTATAGTTGCATGGAGCTGACTAGATGACTTAAGACATTGGGAGACAATAATCTAGTAAGTAAACCTATCAGTGAAATCACAGAGCGGCATTTATATTCCAGAATGACACTAATCACGTGATTGTTGAATGTGTGCAGCTCAATGGAAGGATTTGCTGAAGCAATTTAGATCCAGAAAACAAAAGTGGACATGACATCCGGTTTCTCACCCCTTGTTTCTCTCAGGGGGTACGTGCACGAACATCAGATTTAATACTAATTTTTTTGTTCGTATTCTCCTTTCTGCATGTGAGCTGAAACTTAACGCGAGTCGGGTTTACTTATGCAGTGACCTTTATAGCAGGAATGTGCACGAGTACATGAGCATCTTCAACACTTTTCTTTGTCAAGACAGAGAGTTGTATGCATGAACGTAAATATTGACATAATACCATGTACAGACCTCCAGAATCCAACTGTGATAATGTAAATGTGTCCGAGGCCTAGCTTAGTTTCAGTTTCAGTGGTGCTGCTCCATTGTTATAATATAATTAACAAGGACTTGTGAAAGCCCCTGTTGTTCAAGCTAAGTTACATTACATATATGTGTTCCCCTTGTACTGTAATTTTCATGTCTAATTTGACAGATATGGTGTCTTTGTCTATTGCAGTACCAAGAAAAAAGAAAAAAAGAAAAGCTTCATATTGTAAGAAAATAGCAATGCCTTGAGAAAAAGAGCAGGAGACTATTGCTGGGCGGTATTTACAATTCAATCTACAGAAATGTGAGTAGCGAAACAAGTTACAATGCTCTTTCGAAGTCGCAGGAAAGGGGGATTAATATAGGTAAACCAGTATGATGCAGAAATGCGAATTTGACTCTTTTCTTTACGGATTGATGAACTCTCACTAGTTAGCAAAATTGCGAAGGGGGGGTTCTTTTGCCTGCCTCTCTAATCACAATCATACGCAAAACTAAGGGCTTTCCAAGGCGAGGATACAGAAAGAAGAATGATGAACTTTGTGCTGACTGATTTGGGATGATTTCGATCATTTTAGCTGTTTGCCGTAGCAGATCATCTGTTTCTGAAGCATGGCAACATGGATGAACTGCAGATGACAAAGAACACCAGCCTTCTTCCGGCGCCTTGCTTTGCATCAGTGCATTTCATCTTTCAAAAGCCAAATATCTTCTTCTTCTTCTTTTTCTTTTCCATAAAGGCTAGGAGTTCCTCTTGCTTCGACATGGCATCTTCCAAGGCCTGAAAACAGCCGTGTAGAGAGAAAAGGAATGAGTTTACCTTTTCTTTCTTTCCTTTTGGCTTTATTTTCTTAATTTCTCAGGTTCACTAGGCCCTTTGTGCAAAGAAAGAAAAGGCTACACGCATTCTTCCTGTATCATACTCTTAGGAGTACATACTCCCATAGGCCACAACAACGCTTATAAGTTGTATATGTGACAAATACACATAAAAAAAAAATATAAACGTGGCAATTGAGAGTATATGCTCCCAAGTGTATGATATATATCACCCATGTTGACCTTGCCAAAGAGAGAAGGATAGATGTCTAGTGGTTACCTTCTTAGTAGCTTCAAGCTCTTGCTCCAAATTATCAACCCGGTTTGTAGCAGTCTTGAGCATTTCCTCCTTTTCTGAGATAGCATCCGGTTTAACAGCCATAGCCTTGAGTTTCTCTTCCATAGCTGCCATGCGTTTCATAACAGTCATGAACTCATCATTGGAGATGGTGGGCGCAGCTAACTCGTTGCCTGGGCCTTTGGTCACCGGTTCAAAGCAATACATGGGAGTAGAATAGAGAGTACCATCAGTCAGCTTCTTTGGCATGGTGCGTGTCATTCGCACCATTGTCACCACCCCCATTACAAAGGCCATCAACCCGGCCACAATCTGATTGCTTATTCCTTCTGCCTTGAAAGTGCTTTGCATACCGTAACAATCAGATGCTGCAAAGTGCAGAGCCACTACTTATTAAATGGAATTTTATTTCTCCCTTTCCTTCCCCTATTCTCTATTATCTCATCCTCTCCTGTTATATCTATGGAATGCGTCAGGATAATTGTTACTAAGAAGAGATGAATCACTATCAGATGACACACAAGCAGAGATAGCAGAGATATCACTGTTGCATATGTTCTTGTTCTAGGCTGCCAGTTCTGGCATCCACTAGTCATGACGTTCAACAATGATGACCTACAATGGGTCTTCGATTGCCGGATCTGGGTTTGCAGAGATTAAGATATACAAAACCTCAGTCCTTACAAGAGCTGGAATCCCCCCCCCCCAAAAAGGTCCTGGGAAAAACGGTTGTTACTTATACAAATTATTCTAGCCGAATCTACAGATCCTATCTTCAAGTACTTAGTTACAACATGACACGGGATGAAACTTCCGGAAATAGATGTGTCCAATCCTTACATCCTCAAACATTAATTTTTGTAGTTGACTGGGAAATGGACATCCTTCTTCGGCCAAAAAATTCAGTAATACAGTGACATAGAAAATGCACTTAAATAGGGCATGCAGAATTCCCATGTACCTTTAACAATGGCAAGTTTGTCATTGTTTTCCAGTGCCTTTGGCTTGGGAGCTTCTACAGGTTTAGCTGCCACAGGCACCAAGCTGCCAGAGTTCACTTCTGTAACAGTCACCTGCGATATTCATTATGAGCTACACTAAAAATATAAGCAATATGCATATAGAGAATTGTTCCTGTTTAATCACCCAAGAATGATGAAAAACAATCTCACTAATCCCGTGTTTTCTGTTGTGCATTTGAGACAACAGAGGAGCACAAATTAAATGTGGCTAAACATCTATATATAAACTATGTTACTTGGACTTAATTACAAAGTGTCCAACATTGGTGCAGATTGGATTGTCGAGTACTGTCAAGTATTCATACCCATAAAGAATTATTGGGCACCTAAGCATTTGAAATGCAATTAAGAGTCTGAGTAACATTGTAAAGGCGAAAAAAGAAGTAAGCAAAGGACTGCAATAGTCTTCGTGTCAATCATTGATTAAAGGTGTTATGATGCAAAAAGGGGGGGGGGGGGAACGAAATGGCACATGATATGCTCATATTTGCATATTTAATGAAAGGATTTCCATGATTCACATATCTCTCTTTTGATGAAAGGAGGGATCCTCCAATATTATTTTATGCTGTCTGATTGCTAAATAGATACTTAGAACTACTTCTCATTTCAACAGCTCCTGCAAATTGACCTTCTCAATGGAGTGCTAAGCTCATCTTATTCTATTGTTTCAATCTATTTATTGAAAATTTTTTCCTGGGGAAGGTGGTACTCACTTCTTCACGGATGGAAGGAAGTTGGTCCTCAACTTTCTCTTTTCCTTGTTCTTTTGGAGGATTTTCTTCAGTCTGCAGGAAATGTACAATCATGATCAGTCACAGTGTTAGACTTAAATTATGCTGCTGCAACTTTTAACACGCCTGTGCCGTGAAGAGAACGGGAAATTCAGCAGCAAATTTTAAGCACCAGATACGGTAGTTACATCAATGTTCCTTTTTGGGGGGGGGGGGGGGATCAGTACCCGTCCATTAAATGACAAAATCACACCTTGCAGCAAGCTGAATCCTCTGTTATTGTCTTCTCTTCGTCACATTGGTTTCCAACTTTCTTGCATTTGGCTGCACCTTGCTGTACCATCTGCAGAACAAAAAGATTAGGCTTAGAACCAATAGGTAAATGTGCACCATTAAAAGTGAGACACTAACATAGTTAAGTGGCAGCAACAGCATTAATGTTTAGATGCTAAAGAACCTTTAAGATCTCTGGATCCTTCCACGGCCCCTTGTCGGATTTGATACAGCCTCCTTGATCAGCACAAGTACAGTTGCCTCCCAGAAACTCAGGCAGCTCACTGGAGGAAAAAATCGAGTGCAGCAACGTGTATATCAGATACCAAAACTCAGAAACATCTTAGAAGAAAAGGATAATCATTAAAGGACTTGCCTAGCATCAATCACTTCAAGTAATTTGCTCTGGAACTTGTTGCCAAGCACCTGTATCTTCGATGTGGTCTTTGGGTCAAGGAAACTTTTGACAGTATTCCACAAGAGCCTAAACCCTGAACCAGCATTGATGATGAACATGCGGTTTAGGGTCTGCAAGAAAATCAGATTTGAACATAAAATTGGAATTCCAATTCCTAATATTGGATAAAAGGGTTGTAAAGAAACTTCCTAGAATCCTAGAGGCTTAGTAGAGGTTGGATGTATACCTCAGGATAGTTGTCACCGTCAATTTTCTGAAGGCGTGTAATCAGATCCCTTGCAGCTTTGTTGAATTGTTTAAGTCCCTGTGAGAAAGATTCAGCTCCAGGATTAATTATGCACTCTCAAAGATTAACAAAATCTCAGCATATTTCTTTAGACATCCAAGTGAACGAGTTGTCAATGTAAATAAAATATTGTTGACATACTTTGACACAGAGATCACAATTCACGTACCACTCCAGACACATCCAAGATAGTTGTGCTTTGATCAATGTGCTTCTTCACAGCAACTGAACAAGCAGGAAACTTGATTTTAAAGGTCTTCTCAAACTCCTGTACATGATACTGCACATATCTGTCCATGGTCGTGACTTGCATCATCTTGGTAGCATCAACTTTCCCCAGAAGCTCTATATAAACTGGTCGGCCATCCTTGTCAACTCCGTGATTTCCTTGAGGATAGTACTCCCGGACTTCATTGATTTCTTTGAAATCAAAATCCTTTGGAAAATATATGGAGCAGATATTGTCAGAAGACCAGAATGATCTGTCAAAGCCCAAATTGCAAACAAAAGGCTTTTCTATTGTGCAGAGTTCATAGATAGTCACCTCAATTATGGTGTCAGCACCAAACTCCTTCCTCCACTGCAGCATATTGCACCACATTTCTTTCGTCTTGTCAAGACTAAAACCACGGGCCTTTAAAAATCTGTGCGACAAGTAAAGACCAAGTTATGAAAGGCATGCCGTCTTACTGTGAGCATGGCTGGCATCCACTTTTCACTTCCATGGAGAAGGCTCGGGGTTCAAGTACTGGGGCTGACATACTGCATATTTGTGTGGTGAAGCATTCATCCCTGTTTGGCTAGGGCCATGACAGTATCCTCCCCCCCCCCCCGGCCTGTACAGCCCTAGTGGGTTACCCCTGGACAAGGACTTAATGGGGTGGGTGACTGACCATCTGCGATATTCTTTTTATAAATAAATACATACATATATAACAGGCACACATACTGACTGAATATTGAAGCTGTATCTGGACCATATCAAGATTAAGAACTACAACAAAAAGAACACAATGTGCAGAGACATAGTGAAAGGGATCCACTGGGGGAAGGACCAACCCAGGCATCTGGTTGAATTTGGCACAGTGTGATACAACCTTCCCATAGCATGCCAGGAGAACATATACAACTACAACTTCATTATACCACAAGTCTTCAAGAAACAGGCTATATTTACAGTTGGACACATGCCCATGTCGGATAGCTGAGCCCGAGCAAGACAGAACATATACAACTACATGTTCACCATAGGGTCCATAACATATCATATTATTCATATGAATGAAAGTAATTATTGATACGAAAGAAAATGTACCTCAGCAACATGTGATAATCATCATACTGCGAAGGTAACTTGTCTTCCGTTAAAAGAGCTTGGCGGAGAGATTCGACAGCCTGAGACTCCTCTGCATCATGAACATCATCTAAATCAACAGACATGACCTTACTGCTGCTCCTTCTCCTCCTTGCAAATGAGCCCTTGAACTTGGAAGACATGGTCTTCTTCTTCACGCCATCATCTAGCATTAAGTACCATTTGTTACTAAAATTATTCGAGGTCTAACAGCCTCAAATTAACTGCATTGCTTTATGCAGAAGAAACAGGCACTAGAACTTTCAATCGGTCATATCTAGCTTGCATTAAAAAATCCTTGTGATATTAACATCAACAATAGCACAGAGGAAAGACACTAAATTCACCAGTATTATATTACTCAAAGGTTACCAAACTTAAAATGGATCGTTTACTTAAATTTTGTCTGAGGTTTATAAAAAGCCAAAATTGTTTTTGTTGGGATACCACACAAATTAAAGTCCTACATTGAGAGTTTGATGAGAAGGACCACGACGCAAAAGGCTCGTGGGGTGGCTGGGGCTACTCCTCTTATTGCAAAGTGGTTTTAGGATGGAGCTCAATTTGTCTTTAATTAACATGGGCCATAGTTGAGGTAGACTCTCTTTAGATCTCGGCAGCACATCAACCTTGGTGGGAATGGAACCAATAGTATTCAACCATACACATATGCACATAAGAAACAACAACCAATTTAATGTGGAAAATCCTTCTAGATTTTGGGGGGAAAATAACTTCCTGCAACAACCAATACATGTATTATAATAAAAAAAGATGTATTACAATTGGGTACACCCTCTCTCAAGACCCCATCGATTCCCTCTCATTTTCCAACATGTCCAGCATAAGCCCACCTCCTATGTATTTATTGGAGAACTGCCCTCGGTTTCAAGCTATCCATTAGAAATATTTCACAATACTCCTATTTCAAATGGAATTCTAGAAATAATAACTTTCCTAATACTACTAGAATTGACATTTCACCGAGATAAAATCATCTAAAATATTCCATATTTAATTGTTTGGGCAAAATTCCAACCAATTTCCCCAGCATCAAAAATATGTTTCGTGGACAACTACTTCTGCGTAGGAAGACAATTCACCATTAAATTCATCCCAATCCACCAACAAGCGAGGAATTACATCCCTTTTTGACCCATCGACAATTGAAGAACAAACGTCAACATCTGCATGCAGTTTTCAACTCTTCCCAATGCATCAACCAACCCCGGACCCTGCGTGAACGCGGGATGCTTGTGCACCGGGCTGCCCCAATGCATCAACCAACATCACTTGACCCATCAACAGCTCATTTCTCTTGTGTATGCCTTCCACATATATCATTTCAAAGTTCACCACAACCAGCTGTGATGCCACTTTCTCTCATGCATGCCTTCCACAGATCTTGTCCCATAACCCGCTGCAATCACCTCTGATACTAAGCTTAGTATATAATTTGGCCATACACACACACACATCGAGCCAATTTAAAATTGGAAAACCCCTTAGAAAAGATTATTACAATTGGAAAACCCCTTAGAAAATATTATTACAATTGAGTACACTAATAACATTACGTCTCCCACTCTTATTTAGTTAAGTGTTTGAAACCCAACACTCTCACAAATCTCTCTTTCCTCCCCGCACAGTCCCACATACTTGGGGTTTACTAGGGTGCCAGTGTACACCCCAAAAATACCCGACTTCACACCAGCCCTTCTTGGGTGAAGAGAGTCCCTATCTCACTCTTCGAGATGCATGTTCAACATACCCCCAGCTGAATACATAGGAGAACTAGTTATCCCTTAGGAATATTCCACAATATTCTTAATCCAAATCGAATTATGGGAATAATAACTTCCCTAATAATGCTTGAACTCTCAAAATCAGATAGAATAAAATCTTCTAAACTATTGCATATAAAATTTGGGGCGAAATTCCAACAGTTTTTGCAATGCAACTTCATTGTCAACCAACAAGACATGCAACACATTATCTGGTCATGAAAATTTTAGTCAATATGTTGGATATGACTCAAAGTTTTCTTATCGACTTAAGGGCACTTAAAATATGAAATAAAAAGGAGAGCTATTGGCTTATCAAAAGGTCCATTTGAGGAAGATCATTTACCATTGCTCGCCATGGTGCAGTATAAGAGGCGAAATATCCAAAGGTACTACGAAAAGTCAGATCAGATTGCAGAAGCCGCCATCAAGTTCCTGGGACACCAATTAACCAACTATTAATTAAAAAAAAGGAAAGAAAATGGTGAAAAAAAGAAGCAATTCACAACGATAAATCAACTAATTTGACAATTTTGAATTTATCATTCCAATTAGATTACCAAGGTTCAGTAATCTCTGAAGAAATAAACAACAATCAAAATCATTCAACAAGCAGTCAGAAATCCACATAACTCGCAATGCCACAAACAATTTCTCCTAAACAAAACATTATTAAACAAAATCAAGGAATTCGAATCAAAGCGAACCAATCTCAATTCAAGATAAACCCTAAGAATCTAATTCATTATAATTGAAGAGTGGAGAGATGAAATTGAAACTAACCCTAGGTAGAAAATTTGAAACGGCTTCTAAGAATCTACGTCTTCCTTTCTCTCTCCTCGAGAAACACGATGAAACAACAGAAGCGGAAAAAAAATGAAGAAAAATGTGGGAGAATTGGGGATCAATAATGCGGAATGAGGAGAGAGAGAAGAAGCATCTTTGGCAAACAAAAATTGCAAATGAGAAAAGAGGAGAGAGATGAGTATAAAAATGGCCGAAAATGCCGACGAAACAGAGAGAGAGAGAGAGAGATTTTGACGAAATCCCTGCATCCTGCTCTGTCCATTGACACAACCAGAGGAGAGAGAAACAAAGATCTGATGAATGGCAGTGCTGCTGCTCTGTCTAACAGATTTATAGTTATCTGTCTAATCAAGATTCACCGCGCAAATCAACCTCTTCATATACTGTGGAAATTAATGGGCTTTTTGTCAGTCCAGGCCCACCAGAATTGGGCTTCCTGATATAATTTGGGCCTCTAGTGTCCCTCCCCTTGTGTTTGTGCAATTTTGGGGTTTAGTTAGCCCGACTTCCCTAAATAATAGACTTTTTTATTTTGAGTCAATGGAAGGCATAAAATCATAAATGTCGATATAATCGAGATTCAAAGTTAAATGTGGATATCAGTTGTTTCAATTTTTAAAGTTTTTGAAAGTCGTTAACAATGATTTAGATTCGAATCCTGAATACATCAACATTTACGCCTTGTGTCAAGAAAAAAGGAAAAAGAATTCACACCTGTATAACAATGAGTCTTTGAGCCTTATTTGCATCAACAAAAAGAAAAAAAAAATATATCAACAATTGCTTCTCACAGTATTTTTAGAAATTGATTTTTTAAATTGATAGATTATGTTGAGCATTACAATCTTGCAAACTATTCTTTAAACCTTTTTTGTGGACCCTTTGTTGTTTTGGTGCTTTTATCGATTATGAATGGACTGCTATTTCATTTTTAAAACGTCACAATTGTCTTTTCAACAATTGATTATAAGACAATAATATCTAATGAGTCGTGTTATACATGTTTAGATGTCTTCCATATTTACAATTTTCTAAAGTATTTATATGACTTTTGAGGGTTGTGGTTTGGCATCATTGTTGAATGCCACTTTAGAAGTACCTTGTATATAACTTGCGGAAAATTCCATCTTAGGAAGAGGAAATGCATATTCGATTTGCCCAAATGGAGTGATCATGCCTACTAAATATTTGAGATGACTTGACGTAAAACGGGGAAGATTTCAAAATCTTTCCTTGACAATAGAACAATAAAATCGAATTTGCTGTTACGTGAATGAAAAATAAAAACTAAAAACCAATCACACAAAGACTTGAGAAAAGTGAGAAATCATAAACATAACCCAAGCTTTCTAATTGATAATTTACATATAGTATACCTTGAAGACAAGGTATTTCTTTCTTTCTTTCTTTCCCCCTTAACCAACCTTGCTAGACTACTAACTAGCACCCCCAAAAGCTAGAAACCCACTAAAAGATCATTTGTTTCATATGCTAATTGCAAAACACATTGTCAAACCCGAAACCCAACCCAATCAACTCATTCCATTTCCTACATACTCTTCAAATTACTTCAATTTCTGTACTTTCATTCACATTCAAATTAGCATCAACCCCCTCAACTTTCACTACCCCTTCCTTGTTTTCCTTCTCCTTACTCTCAAGGAGTTTAAGAACCCCCTGAAGAGCATCATTGATATCTTCGCTTCTCATTAGCTCCTCGGCCACTTGAGCCGGGGTGACCTTGATGGTGTCGATGAGCTCTTCAATCTGGTCAAAACGCTTATGGTAGCCTCCCTTGATATCAAGATAATTCGAGGCCAAGATCCTGAAACCTTGGACGGTTAAGTAAGACATTTCGATATGCATGTCCATGCGACCAGGCCGAAGCAGGGCAGGGTCAAGCTTATCCTTGTGGTTGGTGGTGAAGACTATGAGCCGCTCGTCCCCACAACTTGACCATAGGCCATCTATGAAGTTGAGTAACCCAGATAGTGACAACTACAAACAAACATACATCAAGTAATTAGGCAAAGATCTTTCAAATCAAATCGAAAAGTTTGAAAGTGATTTGTGATTAATGCAATAATTAAACAGTAATTGTCAACATCTAAGATGAAGTAAAGCTAGCTTGAAGACCCACCAGACATCAGTGGAATGGCGTTCTAGCCATTGCATTAGTCAGGACCCTATCAAACCCCATTAATTATGTGGTTAAATATAAAATGTCCAAGTCACCATCATTGTGCTTTTCTTTTCAACAAATTAATTATCTAACTAATTACTATACAAATCTTGCTAAGAAATTAACTAAACACATATGGCACTAGCACCGCCACTCGTGACGCAATTTCATACCATCTTAAGCTAATTAAAAACATACCCGATCAAATTGGGCCCCAACTTGACCTAATATTTCCGTAACGTATTCTCATTTGAAGCCCTCCACTTCAATTGACATATTTTTTTTTCACAGAAAACGATAGAAGATAACAGATCCTGTGCTTCACTAACACAATCATAATACTATAAATTATTTTTATTATTTTTTTGGGTGAAAAATACCTCTTTTTTCTTTTTTCTTTTTAATCAAAACAAGGGTTCATTATATTAGACTAGAATCAACAAAACAATATCAAGTTATCAACTAATGCCCCATTACCAACACATTTCTAGACATTCTTATACCGTATACCGATTCACCTAATTATCCATTTTTATTTTTTTTGAAATTTCATTCCACATGTGAAAAATATTTTATAAAAAAATACCAAAAAAGAGGGGTTTTAGTATTTCAAAAAAGAAGCAAACCTGAGGTTCAGGATTCTTAGAGTTGTGATTGGACCCATTTGGACTACTGCCGCCGGTTTGGTGGCTGTTGTTTCGACGATCCTTAATCTCAACAGTGCAATCAATATCCTCAATTACCAAAATGGACCTATTGGGAATCGAAACCAGTACCCTCCTCAACTCCGAATCCCTCATCAAATTCGTCAACTGCAAATCATATATATCGAACCTTAAATGGTTAGCCATGGCCGCAATCAAGCTCGATTTACCCGTACCCGGAGGCCCGAATAGCAAATACCCTCTCTTCCATGCCCGACCCACTCTCCTGTAGAACTCCCTCCTCCTTATGAACCGGTTCAGATCGTCCTTGATCACCTCTTTTCGATCTGGGTCCATCGCCAATGTGTCAAACGTTGATGGATGGTCCAGATTCGTTGCGTCCCAGAACACGTTTCCGTAGCTAGTCCTGCTTGTACACAATCAACAGTTTTAGTAGTGCCACTTTATTTTCAATTTTTGTTACGTTTATTTATGATTGTATTTTATTTTGCACTCCAATTTTCAATTTTCATTTCAATTGCCACTTATTTGAGTTTTTCGGTGGCAATTCGAGTCAAAAATCGAGAAAATAGTGAAAATTGGAATCAAAATTCAGAAAAATAGTGATATTTCTAATCAAAAAATAATGAAACAGTGACTTTCGAGCTTATTTCTAAAGCATAATCACAAATCAATTTTTTTTTTTTAAAAAAAAGGAGAGAGAGAGAGAGAGATTCAGTGGTGTGGAGAACATTGAACTTGTACCTGTGCCCTAGGGTATAGATCTTCAAATCCCTGTCCTCCTCCTTGAGGGTCTTATACTTAGCCTCAACATAGGGCAAGTAAGAATTCATCACCGTGTTTCGAAACTCCTTATCGAAGCTGAGCTCAAAGAAACGCGTTTTGAAGACCGAAGCGGCGCCACCAGAGTCCGGATCTTCTTCGAAACTTCTCGGCCGGCCTTTCCCGGACTCTAAGCACCCGAACCGCCACCTCAGGTGGACGCCTTCATAGCAGTCGTTGATTTGCTCGCCCGGTTCGAATCGGATGGTGGGGGATTTGTCCTTGGAGGACTTGCTTATCTTGAGCCGGTCGGTCGACGGGGTAGTGACCTTGGTGGCGAGGTAGAGCTCCGCCGCATCGTAGTAGTGGTTGCGGCCGATGCCGGTGCCGTTGGTCTCTTCGATGACGAGGGTGAGTTTGGAGCTTCGGAAGCGGAAGAGTGAGTAGACGAGAGACAAAATGTAGGCTCGTGCAGGGTAAGGGATGATGTCGTTGAGGACCGATCGTAGAAGCATGACCATGGCGGAGATTGAGGCGTAGGTGGCGAACAGTGAGGAGGGTGTGAATGTTGGCATTTGGGCTGGGAAGTATGAGTACATGGTGGCGGCGGCGGTGGTGGCGGTGGCGGAGTGGTTGTGGGGGGGTGGTGGGGAGGGAAAAGAGAGTGGTGGAGTGTGGAATGGAGGCTTGGTGAAGTTGGAGTAAATCATGGATGGGTTTGTAGTGAATTCAGATGATGATGATGATGATGATGAACTTCTCTGATGCTTCAGTTGAGAGGTATTTATCGTGCAGCGAAAATTGGCGTTTAGCTTGTGGTGGGGCCCTGGCTGTGGTGGGTGTTGACGCAAATTCCTCCTCCTGTGTGGCTTTTGGGCGGAAGTGAGTATTTTTTGTAAGAGCATTCTCATTCAGAGTTTTGATTTTAAAATGTTAGTTTGTCATATCAGTAAAAATTTTATAATTTTAAAATTTATATTTTACTACTTTTTTAACCTATGAAACTATAAATTTTAACATTTAATAAAATATTTATTATTAACTCATCTTCTAATACACAATTTGTTTTTTTAATCATTTAAAAAAAATTACTTACTCAAAAAAAAATATATATATATTAAAATAATTAAAAAGTTGCAACGCGGGAAGACACGCACAGGCGTTCTTCCCCACGTGCAACTCTTCTCTCCCACCTCCCATTTTATGACATGTGGAAGCAATGGAACCCGCGTTCCCTCAAGTCTCGCCGGCTGCTAATGCTCTTATGTCTAATGGTATGCTCATTTGATTTTAGTTGTCTAGTGAATCTTGATTTACCAATATGGGAAGAAAATAACATGGGGTTGTTATGGTATCAATTTTTGAGTGTGTGTGTGTGTGTATATATATATATATATATAGTAGAAATCATTTTGCTACTACTTATTTGGCTCGTTGATAGTTGAAAGGTAAGGCGTCTCTGATTATGGGTGTACTAATAATTCGATAAGGGACACGCTAACAGCTTGATAACAGAAAGTTAAGGTACTTGTTTTCATGCCACTAAATTTGCTTCGAACAACATATAAACACTGAACGCATTATTTCAAATTTTGAAGGAGCTCTTGTAGTAAGAATGTTTTGGTAAATGAGATTAAAAAAATAAAACCTCTAAATTTATACAAATTATTGTTAATTAAAGTGAACAATCTATTTATTTCAAATGAAACTTTAATTCAAAATTAATTGACCATAAGTGAATTAAATTACTTACTTATGTATACTCAAAATTTCTGATCTTATACACGTTGTTTTACGCTTCACTTCTCTTATGTACATGTTTTTGTGAAGACTTTTAAAATAATATATGATTTTAGGCTGTATTTCATTTTATGTAAAATGTCCCTAACTTTTAACATTAAAATAGATGGTTTTTAAATATCATCTTTTCAGATAATCTTTTTTTTTTTTATTCATGAAGTTAGAGGGTCTTTAATGAATACTAATATAAAAACACAGTACCATCCGACTATAATAACAATATAATAATGATAAAAGAAACACAAATGTGACTTTTTTGGCAAAGAAAAAATGTAATGTCCTACTGGGATGGAAAAAGAGCATAAAAGTACACAGATGTGGTGTCAAATTGGGTACCATTGATTGAAGCTCTGCTGTTCTCACAAATCTGTGTTGTGGTGGTGCCGATGCCGATGCTGATGCCGATGTCGAATTGCCGATGCGTGATGTCCAAGCTTTGACCCCCATAAATATAACATTCAACTTGCTCTGCATCGAGCAAGGCTACCACTTGCATCTTGTGTAGCTTGACATGTCACTCTTCCATTGGGTGAACCCGTTCCACGTCGTCCTCACAGTGTTTTCTGCGCCTCCATTTAGCGTATCTGCAGCGTATTGCGCGTGTTACATTTTTGAGCCACCTCTGCCACATGTTGAATTTTCGTTTGTTGTCAAAGCTTGTGCCACGTGGGTGGAAACAATTGCCCTGACAAATACCGAACTTTTTGGGTTTTTTTTTCTTTTTTTTATTTAAAAGCATTATTTATGGTACGGGCTGAAAAAAAAAATATATTATACATTATGAAGTGAGCCAATAACAAATATTTTATTGAGCGATTTAAATTAGTTTTTCACAGGTTGAAAAGTTGAATGAATACAAGCTCCAAAATATGAAAGCTTTACTACGAGATGATCCCTAAAGGTTGGCCCTCAAAGAACTATAACTTACATGGATAATTCGTTTACTCCTTACACAATGTCAATGAGTCATCCATCGGTTGGAGTGACTCAAATGCTAGAAATTAAAGAAACGGACAAATTAATATGTGAAAATGTCGCAGTATGAAAATAAAATTTGTCACATGTTGATAAAAGTAAAGAATGTAAATGTATATAAATTTATGAGTCACTCCACTCATTATTAATAAGTTTTGGATTAAAATGTCATTTAAACTTTTATACCTAACTTCTTTATTAAGGCCCAATTAATATAAGAAATCTAATAGCGCACTTAAGTTCAAATTGGTTATATCTTCATGGAAAAAAAATATTTGTTACGTACGATTTAAGTCTATCAGAACTTATAAGTATATATAAAATGTAAACAGTTATGAGCTCTATATATTATATATTTATTTTGAACATGTAAATTATTTATCTAAAACATTAATATATTGCACTTTAATGGCTCAATGTAAAAATTAGAATATACAAAAGAAAAGAGGCTGAGGGTGTGAAGGAGGGACCAAAGGAGTAGACAGCCATAGAACTGCCGATATTGGCCGTACTCATTGCAATCTTTCTGGAATCATCGGGGAAAATGACTTTACCTTAGCCAGTGAAAGCAATGATGTATGCATCAACGTGACAAGTTTAGGGAGAAAAACCAATAATCGGAGTACGTCAATGTAGGCTTTGATATTTTTGAAGGAGATTAGGTATAACGTCTTATCCTCTTTGGTTTATTTTATTTAAATTTATTTTGAATAGAATTTATCTGAACTTATTTTAAATTTATTTTAAATTTATTTACTAAATGAACTTATTCGCTCAACTTATTCTGAACTTATTTGTTAAATTTTTTATTCTATATTGAACTTATATAAACTTATTCGTCAAACAATAAATCGAAAATAACAGGGCTTTAGCCAAAGACAGCAATGATGTATGCATCAACGTGGATGAAAAGTTTAGGGAGGAAAACCCAGTAATATATGAGAGGACGTCAACATAAACTTTGATCTTTTTGAAGGAGATTAGGTAAAACTAGCTTTTTTCACAAAGAAGAATTATTATTAGACGGACTTTGATCATTATTTTTAATGCAATATTTTAATAATTCACAAAATGTTTATTAGAATAGAAGTATTTCACTATAGCTTTTTTCACAAAAAGCATTTCAACATGTTGCTGCTAAGCAAATATGTCTAACGCTAAATTTTTTATATTTTCAATATGTAAATATAATTACGAAAATAAGTGTGTGTATATATATATATATATATATTCGCTACGAGAGAGCAACTGAGCAAGTACTGATTAAAAACAAAGGATAAAAGCCAAAAGGCCGAAAATGTCAGAGGGTGAAGAGAAGGAAATTTTGGTGAAATTGCGGTGGACAGTGCAGAGTGTGACAGTGTGATGTAAAAAGAGACTCGAAACGTCGTAGTTTGGCCTTTTCCTCTGTGGTCGAACGTGGTATGTGTAGCTAGCTGGCTATGGCCTATGAGAACTAAAGGTGACAGGGGATGTGCATTAAATGCTTTTGCTGACTCATGCGGTGTTGCCCTTTGTTTGTTTATTTTCTCTTATTTTAATCGTTTTTTTTTTTTTCAAAAACAAAAAAGAAAGAAAGAAAGAAAGAGTTGCTATGAATCTTAAAAGTCGCAATGTGTGTGCTGACTAATGAGAAAATTGGTGGATGTTATGAGTCATTACATTGCATTAGGAGGTCTTTAATTAAGGATTAAACAAACCAAATTGTCTCTTTTTCTCATTGCTAATAAATTAATCTATATATTTAGGTACATTACCCCTTCTTATGCTCAATAAATATAAAAAAAATAAAAATATTACAACAACGATAATTTTACGCGAATTGAAATTGAATGGTGGAATATGAGGGATCTTGAATAGGATAAAAGACATGGAGAGAAATGAATGGAGGACTATTACGTTCTAATATGGCCACAGTGCTTTCACTTTTGTTTCTTTGTGTGTGTGTGTGTTTTGGCAGGTCGAGTGTGTTTTGGCAGGTCGAGTGGGAGAATCGAAACAACAACAAAGACACCTTACAGTGTGGGTTTTGCTTTTGCGGAGTCTGGAGAGATCCCGATATAGACAACTTTACCTCTATCGACACCCCTACTTGTATAGAGGCTGATTCCAGAAGACCCGAGTGGGACAATTGAAAAATAAAGATTTAAAACACCGTTTTTGAAAATCTTTTATTATGACCCAAAAAAAGGTCAATACGTTCTAAGTGGTGGAAAAGCAAAATTTGGACCTAACATATTTAGACCACTAATTTTAATACTTAATTGATCCAAACCATTATCAAAACATTTACTTAAGAAAACTATCTGTCACATTCCAAACTCAATCACTATTTCTCCGCAATAACTCCCCCCCCACCAAAACCCAAACACGGTTTTAGAACAGAATCATTAACACAAAATTTATTTCTCCACAGCGAACTTTAAGCTTTATACAAGTAAAATTGGTCAAAACGTAACAGATTTTTTATTTTTTAGCCTTCCCTTTCCATCATTTTTTTCCTTTTTTTGGCAAATATTATGACCTCAATAGCTAGGTATTAACTACTCTTCTTTCTATCCTACTTTTACTTCTTGTTTTTTACTGATAAAATTGTTCAGAAGGGGGTGAAAAGTCTCACCAATGGTCGTAAGCCACAAGCCAACAACCCATGAAACATTTGACAACTAAGAAGAGAAAAGATGCTCATAGTGATGTGGACTATGTACTGATGTTTTTGGAATTGTGCAATTGACCAATAATATAAGCCTTCTATTGGGGACATATGCCAGCGATCTTTATATGAAAATGACAAACAGGAATATCTTCATTAGTGCAAGATAAGTTACTTAATTTCAAAAGCTAGTGAATAAGGCTAACAAAACGAGTTTTCTCACAGGAAAAAGTCTGAAAAATATATGATAAAAGAAGTATAAGTCCGCAAAATTCAACGGGGAAACTAATAATGCAGAGCGTGCTAAGTAGAATGGTTATGGATGACAGTTCACGATACATAAGAGGTGAAAAAGACCGTAAGTTTTAAGCTTACTGAAGATAAATGAGCAGTTATTGAGAAAATCAAGTATAATTTAAACAGTAGCAAAAAAGATTAGACATAATATAATTTTAATACTTAATTGATCCAAACCATTATCAAAAGATTTACTTAAAAAAATTATCTGTCACATTCCAAACTCAATCACTTCTTCTCCGCAATAACTTTAACCCCCGAAAAAACCCAAACACGATTTTAAAACAGAATCATTAATACAGAATTTATTTCTTCACATCGAACTTCGGACTTTACACAAAGAAGATATATAAGTAGAATTGGTCAAAACATAACAGATTTTTTTATTTTTTGGCCTTCTCTTTCATCATTTTTTTTCTTTTTTTGGCAAATATTATGACCTCAATAAACTAGGTATTAACTACTCTTCTGTCTATCCTACTTTTACTTGTTTTTTACTGTTAAAATTGTTCAGAAGGGGGAAAAAAGTTACACTTCTGGTCATGGGCCACAGGCCCACAACTTGTGAAACATGTGACACGTAAGATGAAAAGATGCTCATAGTGATGTGGGCTGTGTAGTGATATTTTTTGAAATCTGCAGTTAACTAATAATATAAGCGTTTTATTTTGTTCGACATACGCCAGCCGTCTTTACTGAAAGATAAGTTCCTTAATTTCAAAATGTCGTGAAGGAACCTCCCAATCGTGAGGAGGTGAACAAGGTTAAGAAAACGAATTTTCTCGAAGGAAAAAGTCTGAAAATTACATGACAAGAAGTAGAAGTCCACAAAATTCAACGGGGAAATTAATAACGCGACGTATGTTAAGTAGAATGCTTATGGATGTTACAGTTCGCAATACATAAAAGGTGAAAAAGGCATTAGATTTTAAGATTATTGAAGATAAATAAACAGTTATCGAGAAAATCAAATATAATTTAAGTAGTCGTAGAAAAGATTAGACATTATATATCCTGCAATCAAGTTGAAAACGATAAAATCTGGTCCACTTGGATACTGGTGTTAGTAAGGTTTTTCCCCCCTGTGGTGGGTGCAAAACTTTGTTAGTTTTAATGGAAATAAATAACTATTAAACTTGCTATGAAATTACATGTACCCAATAAATTTATCTTGATGACTATTAAAAGGGGTAAAAATTGGAATAAAAATGACACTCAAACTTGTTGGAAAATAATTTTGTAACGTTTAGGACAATATAACAAATTTAAATTCTTTGTTAAGAGAATTTATCTGAAATTTCCCTTTTTACTAATAGCTTTTTAGTTAGTGCAATAAGTGAAATTCTTATGAAAAGAGTTTTGTAGTATAAAGTTAACGGGTGGACAATCAGAAGGTACCTTTTTTTCTTTCAACCAATAGAATTCACTTATCTCATGGCGGTATCCTAATAAAAAAGATACAAAAGAGAAATAAAATGTAAACGAGACGGACACTTTTTACAGTTCTAATAAAACCGCAATTCTATCCTTTATAAATTTGACTAGACCATTTCTTATGGTTATAAACCATCCATCTATGAGTGGGCCTCAAATGTTTACCATACAGCCTAGATGAGGTCTCATTCATGGTAAGGGGTGAAGGATCTAGCAGGGCTCAAGCAGCCTTTACTTTCATTTTCCACCATCCTTTTGTTCCAAGTAACCTTTATCCATTTTCTATGCCAAAAAATTGCCTTTGGCCAAGAAGAAAAAGAAAAAGAAAAAGAAAAAGAAAAAGAAAAGGGGTAATTATTTGTATAGGTAGTTATCTCCTGTTCCCAAGAGAAAATGGGAGTTGGTGGGGACAAATGGGAAAGGAGTATGATTCAAGCACCTTTTGAAAAGGGGATCAAATATTGTACCATTCCACATATTGCCTCCTTTTGAATTGAATTGAACATACTCCTAATTTTTTTAACTTTTTAACATCAATGAGTTGAACTAATTATATTATGGTTTGAGATTTTAAATCTGAAATCAAAAATGATGACGATCTCCTCATCTCTTTCGCTATAAAAATACTTTACTTTCATGGGTCTTTTTACATGAAAATCGTAATGTTTATCATTGTTTTTTTTTAGTGTCTCTAATGTAAACCGATTCAGTATTTTATTGGCATACAACCCTTGTCCAAAGAAAAGCCTGATAAATGGTTTTATGACAAATTTATAGAGATAAAATTTCATTCTTCAGGCCAAAAAACCAACGCTAGGAGAAAAAATCAATAAAAGTAAAAAATATATATAAGATTCATAGAACACACATTTTCCCGTTACAAATTTTCTTCGAATGAGTTAGCTTCTTTTTTTTTGGTTCCTAATAATTTTCTAAGTTCGACATTCAATTTGATCTCAGTTATAAATTCAACAATTAGAGTAATTAGAGCATGAGCTAATCTTCTTTTAGCCTTTATTTCCTCCCTTTACGGTTTGTTTTTTCACTGTTAGAAACTGTTTGAAAGTGCTTTCTTTTTTATTAATTATATGTTTAATACAATGTGATGATAGTAATAAGTGAATGCTTTTGATTGGGTTCACCACCTCCAACCGACATTGTATGAAAATGACATAGGATTAGCGACCATAAGTTCTTCAAAACAATTCAGCCTTTTATTCTTAAAATATTTAACATGTTCAATTAGTTTTCTGAATGTAAAATTATAATCCATTTTCATATGAAATTGAACACCAAAAAACAGAGATTTGTCTAGAAGATGAAAAAAAGAAAAAACACTCATTTTTCTCGATTCATCATAACAACCAATCATCAACATTTAACTGTTAACACTAATCAGCAATAACTTATATTAATCTATTAAATAGTGCTAAGCGATATTTTCTAATTTTTGTTACAATATGAATCAATACTTATCAATAATAAGTTACTTATTTTAAAATTTTAAAAAAAAATTTACGTGCATAATCTATTACGTACCAATTAAGTGCTTTTTAAATATTTTTTGTCAATTGTACTAATTTAAATAATGAGTGGGTCAAAAAAGTAAAGTAATTTTCTAAAGCAAAAAAAAACCAATGACACGTAACTGACAGCACAAACCATGAATTGAAGGTGAGGCTTGACTGTAAGTTTGCACCAACGTAGGTGTCGTTTGCCCCTTGTAGGGTTTGATTAAAAAGCTACTAAAAAGCCTAAAAAAAACCCTCAAATCGAGGTCGGCTACAACCAATCAGGGAGGAGAGAGACTATCAGTCTGGCCCTGGCCCACAACCTGTCAGCCATCATTACTTTTCATTTTTGGTTAATTTTGTGTGTTTGCAGCCATCAAAAGAATCTCCTTTACCAACGAAAATCTGGTATTTGCAGTCGCACTTTGTGCTGTTCTGCGTTGAAAAGCATGGTGATTTAAGCACCATTAGGGACGGGATTATCATCCTCCATTAACGTATTTCGGAAAGGATTAAAATTCTTCTGAATCAAACACTCACAACTTCTACCATTTCAAATCTTTCTTATCAGGATCTTCAGCACAAATACATCACAATCTTGAGTCTACAAGTCTAGAATTTCTAGGTTTCTTTCCCCCTATCAAGTCTCCAATTTTCCGATATAAAGCTCGCTGTTGCAAAACGTGAAAAGATTCAAATATAAGCAATTTCACCCCGTAAGCACTCGTAATACTTAGGTGATGAATTCTGAAAGACCCACATAAAATTTCGTAAGATAATTTTGTCGGGGCAGTGACTTCTTCTAAAACACGTAAGCTAACAAAAGTGTTCAGAGTATTTTAACTAATAAACCTTACTGCCCTCCTACGACTCTACAAGATATGTAGAGACCTGAAATAATCTTACAATTGCTAATTGAACCTTGGAGTTTGTGAATTAAACATATGAACTAACAGCATCCTTCATAATGAGCTGCAAAATGTTGTCCTAGTCCTATTTCACCAGTTACTTACAAAGCGGAATACAGAGACAATTTCTCTTTGGGGGGGGGGGGGGGGGGGTGGTTGATGAAGAAAGCTCAATTAATGGCAGAGACATGCTCACTTAACTATCTTACAAAAAAATGCTCACTTAAATATCTTCCTAAGTTGGAAACTAAGTCTAATCTTCTGCTGTTCTGCGCATTTTCTTCTTTAGTTTCTCCTGCTCGCGGTATCTATCTCTCCGTTTCTCTCTCTGTCGTTTCTTAGAAATTAGTTCCTCCTTGGCCTTCTGTGCTTCCAATGCTTTTCTCTTTTCCTGCTCCTTCTGCTTTCGTTTCTTCTCCTGCATCATACCAATCATACAAACCCATCAGAATTTATACGTAGGGACGACACAAACTACTAGGTAGACCTGAAACTACGAAGCCAACGAAAAAACGCTCCAACTTCCCATTTTGTGGGTTTTCTACCCCAAAACCCTCGATTTTATCGCATGGTCACAGGTCCTAGGTCTACCGTCATATAAAAGCTTGGCAGAAAGCAGCTTGCGCCTAGCTAGCCCACTAACATAAGGTCAACGTGCAACCCTGACATAAGCACATTAATCCCCCCAGAACACAGCCACATTAAGCACATTAATAATTTAGCTGGAATGGCATATTGGCATACCTTGTCGTGGCGCATACGTTGAAGATGTTGAATCAGTGTGAGTGTTCTCCGCTCATGAGGTTCTATAACAACAGCTCTCTTACTTTCAAGGGGTTTACGTCGCTTCTTTGGAATATCTTTGGGCTTTGAAGCAAACGGAAGCTCTGCTTGCAGTGACTTGGGGATGACCAATGGATTAAATTTCCTTGGTTTCCTTTCAATTGGCTGTGAAAAAGATAAAGAGAAATTACCCATCCATTGAATGTGGCATGCAGAACTAAATCATTTAGGTGATATATGATGTTCAGCTGAAAGCAGGAATCTGGGGATTGAAGTCCCAAATTGTTACGTTACACAACCTTATAGACTGAATCCTTGTTGACAGGGACTGGAAGATTCAGCTCTCTCCTCAACTCCGCAACAGTTTTCATCCCTTTCCAAGTTTGATCACGAGGTTGCAAGGCTGTCGTCAACGGAGTGAAAAAGCAGGGGACTTCAACTTGAGTCCATGCACGCAAGAAAACCAGATCACTCATAAGGATCTTATCCTCAAATGTGCATCTCGCAATGCCTTCCTCCGACATTCCCCCTTTTTTGCTCTTTTGACTGCCAATAACATCTTTTGCTGCCTGCAGAAGCCATTAAGACCTTAATTAGAGGAGGGAAATGGAAATATGCTTCTCATGGCAAATACCTGCATTATGAGCCATCAGAAAACCTGGCTGGAGCACTTCCAGGACATTCAAATTCTGGTTTTGTAGATGTAGGAAATTGTTCACCTACCCACTCTATGTACGCAGGTATAGTCTTGGATAACAACATTACAAGTCTAGCAGTAAGATTCACAAGAGAGTACATGGACTTTCAAAAACATTTTACCAGCTTCATAAAACAAGTTCGTTCAAGATACCTCACAGCCCCCCCCCCCTTTCCAAAGACATTTTGCCAGCTTCGCAAAACAAGTACTCGAAATGGCCTAATAATTTCTTCCCCAACCCAACCCCAGGTCATGGCAAGAGTGCAGGACACCACTACTACCATTCTCCTTTCCTGAAAGCTCATCTACAATTATAACATCAGATATATTACTTGTCTAAAGCCCAAAGCACCACGGAAATGTTTTTTTGCAAAAGAAAGTAGAAGAAGAACCTGCTGACTACATGACTAACATGAAAGCCAGGACTGATTCAAATTGCAATTTTCATTACCTTCTTCACTTGTCCACGAATTTTACTGGTAGTTTGAACCTGTGCACCTTCAAATCTGGCTATTTCAAGATCTGAAGTAAACATCCCCTTGATAAGTGCAGTCTTCTTGTAAATCTTGCAAGGATGACCAACGAGCTTTATCTTCTTCACTATCTTAGCTGAATGATTGAACTCTAGTATATCTCCAGTTGCTGTGATTCTGAATGATGCCTGAGAAATTTCAGAGACAAAGGGATGATTTCAGAGAGCAGATCAACGTTTAACTTGCGCAGAAGAAACAACATCCAAGATCCCACACGAGCAGGTCAGGATGATCCAAATTTTATAATCCCCGACATATCTCCTTCTCAAAGGTGGCCGATTTCCGACGAAACAGCCACATCAGAAAGGCTTTGAGTTGGCCAAAACATGTTTTCGCTGCAATATGGAACACGATTTCCGCATTAGAGCGACTTTTCCATATTGCGACCGAAACCACAATCACGACCGAAACCGCATTTTAAATCCTTGCTCATAATGCCCCCAAATTCAATTTGAGAAAATATCAATTATCTGATGTATGAGTCAGTCTTTTCGTTGAGCTATCAAACAAGAAATCATCATCAATGTGAACCCCAAAACAGTTTCTCTTATCTTGTGGTGGAACCCCTTCGAACAAAGTCGCCACAACTTCCCTATGCATGCAACTTCAAGGAAAGTCCCAAATATGGGATCCCCCACTCCCTCCTTTTTTGAAGGAGAAACAGACACTGCTGATGCTCTGGGAGCAGCTGAGAGGGAAATGTCATTTATAAACAAAAAGAAACCGTAACTAAAATTACAATTTATAGTGCCCAAAGGTTTTGCTATACCCAACAGAAAGTATCAATATAGGTAGCGAATGACCACCAATATAGGGTATGTATCCTCTAAATGGAAAAGGTTCTGTATTAGCCCCCCCCCCCCCCCAAAAACCAAGGGGTAAAATCCTTGTTTGTCTTCTTCTAGTCAGACACCACATAGTGGAAAGTCTCAAACCTGATTATTTGTCAGATTTTGTACAGCAATGATTCCAGTGCTGGGGGGAGAAAGAGGGCCCCAAAACATTGCAAGGCAGTGCATATGTTCCGGAGTGTACTTGAGCATCCGATGCCTTCCATTACAATCCTCAATTGCATAAACAGGTGTTGTCTGGTAGCGCCTCCATCCTGTAGAAACAATTATTGGATCCCTCGTTTTAAGAACTTTCTTGTGCCATCGGTGACGCTTTATCCTGGCCTGTAACACAAGGTCTGACTGTCAGATACACATTGCAAGTCCTGCTAGCCGGACAGTCAATCAAAAATGAGAAGGGATAAAGTGTTAGCAGCCAATTGCTAAAAATACTCCCATGTAAAAAACAAAATTCTTGGTGAGAATGAAATGCAAGTTGAATGTAACTTGATGAAGGAAGTTGAACGCGAAGTTAACCTGCATGTATCCAACATTGTCCTCCCCAAGACTGATTCCACCAACAAGAATAGGATGGCAGGGATCAAAATATTCAACTATCTCATAAGGAACAGCATGAATCTCCAATCTCACATAAGTCCCTGTTCTAAAGCCTTCTATTTCTATTCGAGTGGCTTCGTCCAGATCATTGAGCTCAGCTAAATTCATTTGCTTTCGGAGCTCAATTTCCTCTTTCAACTGCAAACACGAGGCAGACGTTACAATATAAAAACAGAAATCAGGAAGGCAAAGATTCAGCACATCCAACAGCCTTCAAGTTACCTTGTCAAAAAAACTTCCTTCATTGGCTTTGTTACGCTCAGTCTTGGGTTCAGTTGCTTCATCAGTCTCATCATCATGTACTCCAGACCCATCATACGTTAAATCAAGTTAAGGTAAACAGGCAAACTTAATGTAACTTCAACACAAATATCCAGAAATAAATGAAATAACAACCAAGCCTTTCAAAATCCCAGTTCCAACAGCGCAGATATAAGTAAGCTTCCACTTACCCCCCCCCCCCCCAAAAAAACAGTTAACCAACACAGCTATGTAGCCTACACATTACATAAGTAATGAATGCACAAAGTCAACAAATACAGATTAAATCAGAAACTGTAGATATAGCTTTCGAAAAGAAAATGAAACAAAAACGAAGGAAGAGATGAAGGGAAGGGATTTCATAAGTTCACATAAAAGAGAGA
>JACYFF010031956.1:107301859-107319207 GCA_017589665.1 Selenicereus undatus | reverse complement strand
TAAGGACCTACTCAGATAGGATGAGCCACTCCGTGAGATGCGTAAGATGAGGGCATGGAGGTGCTGTTAGTTTCTCGTCTAGAATTGATCACCAAACAAACTATTAATGATCACCGAAGCTAAAACTATTAATTACTAATTAATATTATAAGTAAAGTACGTATATTATTATTTTTAATGAAAGTAAAGCTCAAATACATCAAAAATAAAGCTCTCCTAACTATAATTGGGGGCATGGTTTGTGATCAACAAACGTGTGTTTAATGATAGTCACAGGTAGATCAATTGATCACCAAACATAAGTCTATCGATTACTAAAACTAAATCTATTGATCACTAACTAATATCATAAACCAATATGGGTATGATGATTTTTTTATGAAAATAAAGTTGAAATTGCAACAAATAAAGCTCACATAACTACAAATTGAGTGTATAGTTTGTGATCAAGAAACATATTTATAATGATCATCAATCGTCATTTCACGATTACTATGTAAATGATATATTCTACTCACATATCGACAATAGAGACGATCACCAAACATATATTAATCTCATGATCAACGCCTACAAGAAAATCAATTAATCCCCATCCAATATCATACATAAAAGCATATACTATAAACATGATCTGTAATGGATATGTTTGGTGATCAATAATTTTAGTTATGGTGATCAATAGTTTTGGTTTCAGTGATCAATAGTACTTTATTTAGTGATCACTTTTAAGGGAGAGTTAAAGAGTGCCCTAATGTGCTCAATTGCTCATCCTACATAAAACCTCATCCTACCAGAGTAACGCCATATGTAAATAGAGAATAGAGCAAAGGATATTGAGCATCAAATTTTGCACGTAGAGCGAGCTTCTTTAACCTGCGTTCCTCAATTACTGTATCATCTTCCTTCGGTGCTGCAGCGCTTTTGCCAGTACCTGCAGGTGGACTATCATTCAATTCCAAGTCTTCAAAATCACCATACACATCGTCGTCGTCATCGTCATCATTGCCAGCACCCGAGGATTGAGCCCTCTGGGCAGCCTTCGACCAATCTCCAGTGACAAAGCGGTCTCTAATGCTTTCAATAAGTCCATCATCCTTCCAATTCTTGGAAATCAAATTGCTGGTGAATTTGGAACAATCATCACTATCAACATTGCTATTATCTACACCCTCTGTCAACTTCTGCTTCCAAAGAAAAGTAGAAGTACATATCCAACTGTCAACAATTTGGCTAGGCGACATCCAGTCAAGCACCAACTGACTTACTAACAGCTATATATAACGGGAACATGTTAAAGCGCATATTTGAAAAGTTTTCCTCACACACCTTGCTTCCATCTCCCTTCGGTCTGAAAAATTCATCGTCTTCACTTTCATCATCACTGCTTCTTTGCTGTTCACTCATATCAGGTGCTAATTTAGACTTGGAAGTTCCATAAACAAGTTGCATAAGATTTTCATTTTTCCTTGAGACTGTTCGGTCTAATAAGGACTCCCTCCATCTGGCAGCATTTCCCATGTCTCCATCTAGTAGCACAGCAAATCAGAAACATTAGAACACAAGCCTAGTTTTCATTTCCCGGTCAAAACAAATAACACACAACAGGATAGATATGGAAATCTAATTATATATGACAAAATGGACTGCATGAAATTTGCAATTTCTATTTGGATAGTATATATCTTGATGTTGAATGTGCTAGACTTGGTATAATCAACCCAAAAACGAAATTTAATGATAAATGGTGCATGAAATAGACATTGGCGCATGAAATAGACATTGGCATACCATCTTCTCCCTAACATAGTAAAATTAAACACCACATTCAAGCAAGGACCTGCCAATAGTAGTAGAAAGGAAGGATTGACTATATGCATGCTTACCCAACAAAGACTACAACAGTAACAGAGCTTTTTCTGTCAAAGTTAGACTTTTGATTGACAATGCAATGATTATCCATAAACTCATAACAAACAAGCCCAACCAGTTTAAAATTTGTTAGATTAGAGTCCATAGATCCCAAAGCAAAACTTCTCAACAATTACATTTTTCTGCTTCACTGACAATGGAGAACAAGTAGCAAACAAATAAGTTCAAAATGTTTGGTACACCTATTCACTCGTATTTTCATTAATGTTACTCTTTTTTGCTCCTGTCACGTAAACCGCGACTAGACATAATATCTTTATCCCATATTGAAATATGATATCAAGGACCAAATGACATGAACTAATGTTTTCAACCTCCTGGTTCCTGCTGCCCCCCAATTTTTTAAAACATAGAGCATGTGCAGTACAAGCATAATCATAACACTTCTACAGGATATGACTGATGCAAACTCCAACAAGGTGTGCTACAAAAATTACATCTGTGACAGATTCAAGAACAGGTGGGACAGCATTAATAGCATTTTATAACATTAGTGTAAGAGCATTAGGTGTCTCTGTTTTTCTCCTTCTACATATGATGTCTACATCACCCCCCCCCCAAAAAGGACATTTTTCCAATTGGAAAAGGGGATGGTCACCTTCCATATCATCATCAGTCTCATCATCTTCAGAATAATCCGAACCAGAAGTTTCTTCATCTACTTCACCATTGTCATCTTCCCCACCATCTTCATCTGACACCTGCATTCAATTTTCAAAAGGAATGATACTCTGTACTTATATCCTCAGATGCAACGATCATTAACACTGAGAATTATCCCCCACCAGCATCAATTTGAAATGTATACATCATAGGATTCCCTGAATCCCTTCCTAGAGTTGCTAAGAAAGCATAATCTATTCACCAACACTAAGCCCAAAGACGGTTACATTTCCAACGCATGGGAAAATGCATTTTACATTTATCTGGGCCTTGGCCGAAAGGCCAAACACTTTGTTTATCTCTCGTTGAGCTGAACGCAATAAGTCCAAATGAGGGTTTTGACTCAAACTAACCAATAAGTGTGAAAGCCATGGACAACTAAGGCTTGTTACAGCACCCCGTCCCCTCTCCCGCAACAAAATCAGAGAGCGTGATATGGATATTATACAGATATCTGAGTTATAACAGGAGATGATGTGAAAATGCCGAATCCATCAACAAAAGAATTGTTTTCTTTACAGAATGTATCATATAGAGATGTAATGAAATCTAACAGATACTCAGCGCACCATTGGTCACATGAACATCTCAAAGTTTACTTTATAGACGTCCCGCATGCTGCTCCAAAAACTTTATTAGAATAAAAGAAAATCTGGACATGTAAAGTGAGAAAAGTACAGTACAAAATATAACATAAACTAGCATGAGATAAGACATAAACAGAGTAGAATCCTGATAGCAAGCAATAAATTAGGTATTTAGGTCTCTCCTGCCCATAGGCCTGTTTACGTGGACCCTCAACACAAAAAGGCCTGATTGAGCAAAGCAGACAACATAACATAAGAGACACAAGATCCAATGACATGAAGCCATGCATATCATATCCCACACTCACCCTGCATCTCCCCCCCCCCCCGGCAACAAAAAGAGTACTACAAGCAACATAACATGTAACTGCCACATAAAAGAACACCTGTTCATCAGCCTCCTTGTCCTCGTTTCCAATGATTGCTTTCCTTCTGATCCTACCATTACAGAACTCAAGTTGTTCCTCAAAATTTCCTCTCAAATCTTCTTGTTCATCATCACTGGTGTCATCTGCTCGAGTTTCCATGTTGCCATTTCCTTCAACATTTACATCATCGTCAGAAGATCCTGGGTCATCCATGTCATCATCACCACTTTCTTCATCAGACCCAACACCTTCACCATCTTTACAAGACTGATGTTCAGCAACTGAAGCATCAACTTCAAGATTGTCCAGCTTTCTGCCGAAAAGATTGATGAAGCTTTTTTCCAACTTCTCATCAATAGAATATTTTGTATTCTGAAGTGATTTTACAAGCTCTACACCAACATCTTGAGATTTCCCTGTTATCCAAAGTATTGTGAAGATATTAAGACAACAGAACAAAAAACACAAAGACAGTATAATCATCCCTGAAATGAAGCAATAATAAAAGATAGTGATCTATATCAATCAAGGTAGAGAGGGAAACTAGTATTGAAGAGAACCTTGGGATGCAGTGCCTCCATTTTCATCAGCTCCTTTAGAGAATTGCACAAAATGGTCATTTATGTTTATATAGACAGCATCTTTATCATAAAGGAGATCACCAACACCAGACATGGGAGCATAAAATAGCTTCTCCTTGTCACGTAATCCTTTCTTTTTGGCAGCTGATGGTAGAGGACAGGGATCAGCCAAGCTGGTAATTCCAGCAAGACCATAATCACCAACACCTGCAATATGCACCTGAAGCAATATCGTTCAGGACAAGTGATTGCTGACGAACTATGTAGAAATACCTTCTAACTTGAATCAAAAAGATCGAAAAATCACCATCAATGCACAAGAACTTGAACAATTTCCTAGGAAAAGAGATCAATACATTCAAGTAAATTGTTCAACTAAAATCTAGACATACCTTAGTTCCCTTCTTCAAATTACAGCCGCGCAAATAACCATATATAGTGACATTCCTATCACACTTTTTATTCCCCTGCACTTTTTCAGGAGGAGTTATATCTTCAAACCGATCTGCTAACACATAAGGATGGATGCCTCGAAAAGATAATGGCAGAAATTTCATAACGGAGATGAATCTTGCAAGATTGTGGACTTCACGCTTATGGTACCTGCCCATTTGACAAACAATACACAGGAGATGATTAAGCATAAATGATCTGTCAATGCTTCAGTAAGAAATATAAATGCAACTGAATAGAAGGTACTCACTTCCCATGTATAAGACCAGACAAGTAGAACAGTTTTGTCCCATCCCGCGTTTCAGTCCAAAAACGATGTTTCAGGCGCTGCTTTGTCTTCCTCAGTTTCTTGACATCCTTAAACTTATCAAGGTGTGTAAGAACGCCCATAATCTTAGGATATCCATGAGCTTGCATAAGATTGAGAAACTCAAATGTTTCCTACAAGCAACAGGATATCAGATAGTCAAATTCCCCAACGAAAGATATACACTTGATGACTGAGGGTAACATTGAACAAATCGAGAGGGCTTTTAACAATAATAATAAAAACAAAGCTGAGCACTCGAGTATTTGTATTAGCACCATTACTTAGGTATACTCAAAAGAGCATAACTTGGCAATTTCAATTGCATAAGGAATTGAGGGTTCCATTGGTGATGCTAAATTTAATTTACAGTACAAAACCCAAGCTCATTAGTACTCCACCTCAAAGACAAAAGGCAGAGAAACTCACCATTTCAAATCCATAACTCCCATCTACTAGAAGCAAAGCCAAGTCAGCAAATTTAGCACAATCAATCATGGCATTTATGTCATTTGGACACTCCACAAACTGAACGCGCCTTTGTTTCCCTGCAACATAAAAGGCAACATCAGTAATTTTACTTTGTACTGTCAATTTTTCTCACATTTTACTTTCTACAAAGAAGTCTTCCTTGTAATACATGGCAACACAGCAGAATCCGACCAACAAAGAAACAGTCCCAGCTCCCCACTACCCGAAAGTAAAAATAAAAGCGATCACTCTAATCATCCTGAAATTCAGAGCCAAAGCCTACACTAAAACTAACTCATGTGGACACAGGTGAATTAACACGAAAGGCAAATAAGAATGTTAATCACTCTGAAGTAACAAACCTCAGCAAGAAGAGATTGAAAAGAAGGAACAGCATCAGTGATTACAGGAAATGCATTAGTCAACAATCCCAACAGTCGACAGATGGACTAACCTACTTGGATTCAAACCGACATTGAAGTCAAGCAAGTGAGAATCTTAAGCGAGCAAACCTGATACTATGGTAATAGGACCTCGAACATCAGGTAAATTGTGCTTGGTGTAATGTTTCACAAGACACTTGATCAGCAAGGACTTCCCAACCTGCCACAAACCAAACAACCCACAAAGATAAACAAACACCGGTTAATGTTAGTTACAATCCCATCAAATCCCACGTCAAAAGACACTGTTACACATAAGTTGCATACATCAAAGCAAACACACCTTTGGAGGGCCTTGAACAACAACAACATAGGGCGCAGGATCACCCGTAGAACGATCGATTGTAGGGATGTGCAGCTTTCGCTGCTCTTTCTCCACTGCCCGCGATTGCAACCGCTTTGCTTTCACATTCGAACGGAATGCAAAAGCCTGTAAAACAAATTATCAATCTTTTTCTCTTCCTTTCATCAAACTTCAATTTCTATCCTTTTTCCTAAACGCAACAACCCAATTACATAATCAGAGGTGCAAAATTAGCGGACGAACCTTAGGGTTTTGGCTCTGATTCTTGTTGTCTTCAGAATTCTGGCCCTTCTTCTTCTTGCTGGCTTTCCCCTTCTTTTTGGGGCCAGCTTGCCGAGACCTATGTGCTTTGTGGGGCTGTTCTTCGCCAATAGCAGCCATTGATGTTAGAACCCTAGAAAAACCCTCACCAAACCCCACTGACAAAGCAACTCAGTTTTCTAAACAAACTCAACCACCAAATTGGAGCAGAGAAAATCGATTTTGCAGCTTCAGTAAATCAATTAGGGTTCAAGTTGAAGAATCCGAAAGCAATCTCTCTCCACTGCGATGTGTGCATATGCAATTCAATTGCCGCCGCCGGTGTTGTCCGAGGATGAGAGAGGAAGCGAAGCAGAGGCAAGAGAGAACCGGTGAGGAAGCTTAGGAAGGTTTTACGTTAGGAAGGGGAAGGTAATATAGGGAAGATTATGGACCTTATTTTGAGCAGGCCTGTGAGGCCCAGCCCAATAGCCCGCACAACCGGGTCACTTCATGAACAACAATGAGCATTAGCTAAGTGGTAAATCTTCAATTTGGAAATTAAGGGCGTGTTCGGCAACAGCGTTTTGGGTAGCGTTTGGCGTTTTGACTAAGTCAATACATTCATCACGTAATTTTTAGTGTTCGGTAACGTAGTGTTTTGACTAGCATTTCAAGTAGCGTTTAGCGTTTTAAGTAGCGTTTTTGAAAAGCTAATAGTATTAACGTTTTACATTTAAAAGTAGTGTTTCATATTTTTTTACCAAAAATTACCCTTTAGAAATTTTATCTTTGGAAATTATCTATATCCTTTTATGTCAATTTACATTAATCAGCTAATCCAACAGCTAAATTTACCGAACACATTTTATTCAACTGCTATTCTAAACAGCTATCCGCTAACAGCTAAATTAGAAACGCTATCCGCTACTTGAACAGCTATCCGCTACCTAAACCGCTATCCGCTACTTGAACCGCTAATTTTGCCGAACATAGCCTAAATCCTTTTGGTGCTTTGCACCTTCAAACAACAACAACAACAATAAACTTTCAATGTGGATCCCATTTTTACGGGGTCTGGGAAGATCCAGTTATAGGTAACCTTACCTCTACCGGTATTTCTACCCATAGAGAGGTTGATTCCATAAGACTCACAAAACAGTTTTGTGAAAAAAGTTTGTAGAGAAAACAATTGCAAAAACCATTTACCAAGTAAGAGGCTTTGCACCTTCTAAATGCATCAAATCTACAGTAATATGATGTGGTACAATCAGACGAAAAAGTACCATAATGAAAATCGAGAGTTTTAAAGGAAAAAAATGAAATTGAAGTAATCACATTAAATCAATGTACTTTCGGTAATTCTCCTTCCACTTTCTAATTGTACCCACAAATATTTTTTCAATTCGATTTTTTTTGTTCGTCACATACTCAGTCCAATGATGAGAACATTTCGAATTTTGATACACGAAAAATAGATTGTGACCCAAAGATATAATAATACGGGTGATGATCGATATATGTTTTGCTGCTATATTCTTCCGAAGTGTCCTATCTTTTTTTAATAGTTATGATTAGTTAACAATGACGAACCTTTGGTATTCATTGACTATTCCAAAGAGTACAAATGATACCTTAATCAGATGAACCATATTCGCGAAGACTTATGATACACATAATGTTATAATTGTGAAAAGTTATGGCTTAAAATGTGATTTCTATACCATTTATAAAACGGTAATATTATTTTATTATTCAATTATATCATCTTTTTTTAACGTAATACATGATAATATAACTTAATTATTGGTCAAGATAATCGTACGAAGATGTATAATGTATGAAGATAATCGTACGACTGCATGTAACTTCAAATATATAAATAGATAATAATGTAGAGAGGCATTTCACTTTAATCTGCTATAAAATAATCCAATATGAGAAGTTTGCAACGACTTGACATTTTCAGCTGACTATACACAAACAAATTATTTGGATGTACTTGACAATGAACTTAGGGTAGAGAAAAATGATTTATATAGAGAGCATATAATTTACAATTTATCAGACAATATGAAATTAATTTCTACTTATAGAATAGCCACTAAAACTCAATTAGACTATTGACTGACGTGCATACCTAATGTGACATATCTTGGATTCTTGGTTATTCTTAAAGGGTTGCTATTGGTATTAATAAAAGCTTTTTTTTTTTTTTTTTAACTTGGAGCCAACGTTGGGTTGGGCTGAAGTCAGAAAGGGGACCTACTTATAATTGTTTAAAACCTCAATTGTTATCACCCCACTTTTAATTATAGTTGATTTGACCTTAATTATAGTTTATTTGACTTTAAGCCAGCCATAGAGAAAAAAAGCTTTATCACTTGAGTTTAAGTCTACATTTACAAAATTCAGAAACCCTACTTGAGTGGGAGTTGGTAGCGCTGAGAAAAGCAGCTAAAATCACCGTTAATTTGTATTACTTTACAACAGTATTATTATAATTTACTTGCTGAACTAAATTAAATTTATTCTAAAAGAGTTAATTCTATACTTTTATGGCGTTGAACATTTTATAATTTAAAACATTGTCATCTAATAATCGATAATTAACAGCTGCCTATAAATTATGAGCAACCAGTCACTCTGGTTATTTGCATCAATCCTTATATCATATTTATTAAGTATGCATCTCTATATCATCCCTCTGTAAGGCATAAACTCGGAGTGGACTTTTATATGATACATACAACCAAAAACCTCGTAAATATAACTATGCAATTTATGAAATGCAACTTAATTACTATGTAAATTGGTAGAAGAACTACCTCTAGTGTCTCCCTGTTTCTATGGGAGATTAATTAGTACATAACCCATCAAATTTCTTCTCCTATTTCGCCCAACTCAATTATACTCTCACCACCAATGACATTCTCACCACTTTCCTTAGACTTTGCCTCTTCCACCTCTTCATCCTTCTTAGCCTTGGCTTCTTCATTTTCAATCTTCTTCAGCTTGAGAAAATCAAGGAGGGCTCCGAGTGCTGGGTCAGGGTCCTCCTCGTGCTTCATCAGCTGCTCAGCCACCTCTGCCGGAGTGACTTGGACTTCGTCGATCAGCCTCTCAATGTCACCAAAGAGGTGGTGGTGTTCAATGCCAAGATAGTTATTGGCAAGGATCTTGAAGGCACAAGGTGTGCAGTAAGACATGTGGATGTGCACGTCCATGCGCCCTGGACGTAGTAATGCTGGATCTAACTTGTCCTTGTGGTTTGTTGTGAATATTATGATCCTTTCGTCCCCGCAACTTGACCATAGCCCATCTATACAGTTTAGTACACCAGACAATGTCACCTGCATTCGTTTAAAGAAAAAGAACAAAACTTAATGTCAAATATCGAATCAAAATTTGCAAGACATTGAAGTACCAATTGAGCTATCGTAATTTGTTTGAAAAAATTAATTGTTGTCGTCATTTCATTTATGGTATTGTAATTTTGTGTTATCTTCAGATGATTTTTTCGTATAGGTATGTTTATTTTTCTTATACATCACCTTATATCGCATCCCAACTATAAATCACGATGCTCACAATTTTCTTTAATTATTTGTTGAACGGTCTTTTAAAAACATATTACAAAAATTAAAGAAAGAGCACCTTACTTAACATCTGGACCATTTAGCAATATGACAAGTTATATGAATTTATGACCCTTAATTATCAACCTTGCTAAGAGTTTCTGTTATTTTTTTTCCAAAGAATCATTGAGTGCGTGACTTCCTAGTTGTTTACTATTGACACTCCACAAAAACAGTAAAAGATGCAGAAGAGAGAGAGGGGCAAACCCGTCTAGACTCGTCGTAGAACCCCCTACGAAGACGAGGAACGGCGGCGGCCTCGGCCTCGGTCCGATCTTTCAACTCGATAGAGCAGTCGATATCTTCCACCACCAATATCGACCTATTACTCGTACACAACAACAATCTCCGAAGATCGGAGTCACTCCCCAAGCCACTGAGCTCCAGATCATACACGTCAAACTTCAAGTGATTCGCCATGGCGGCGATCAAGCTCGACTTCCCCGTCCCCGGTGGCCCGTACAACAAATACCCTCTCTTCCAAGCCTTCCCTACGCGCCTGTAGTACTCCTTCCTCTTCATAAACCTCTCCAAATCCTCCACTATGACCCGTTTCAGATCCGGGTCCATTGCGAGAGTCCGAAACGTGGCCGGGTGGTTCAGGCTGACGGAGCTCCATAGGTCTCGACACGGGAATACCCGCATGTTGTTGAAGTCTACGGTGTGGAGTTTTATGGTTTTTTCCCCTTGTTTAAGCGCCTGTGCCTCACGGAGGATGTGAGGGAGGTAGGTGTCCATGGCGATGGTTTTGGCCTTTTTGGGGAAGGTTAGGTATAATGAACGCACTTCGGAAAGGAGCGTGGCATTCATGTCCCGGTTGTTGTAGAAGCGCTTGCCTTCTACTTGGTGGCAGTGTAGGACCCACCGGAAAACGACGCCGTTGAAGCGGTCAACGACCTCCTCGTTCCGGTCAACCGTGACTCGGATCGTGTCCTCGGATTCCGGCTTGCTCACCTTGATCCGGCGGCCGGCAGCATCGGCGGTGGCGGCGCCGCCGGCGGACTTGGTGAGAGTGCCGAGGTAAAGCTGGGCAGCGTCGAAGATTTGGTTGGTTTCGAGGCCGTCAAACTCATCAACGACGATGGTCATGTCGGAGGAGAACCGGTGGTTGAAGAAGGCTCGGACGGCGGAGTAGAGATAGTCGTGGACTTCACGCGGGAGGAAGTCGTTGATTATGGAACGCGCCACCATCACCACCGCCACCGTTGAGCCTACTGTTGAGAGCACTGATTTTGTTGTCCCCATTTGGCTCAACATTTCCATTTTTTGTTTTGTTTTTTTGGGTTTTTGAAGCTAAGAAACTTGCAATTATATGAATATTGTATAATTGGAGGGGTTTAATTTTAATTGGATGATGATGGAATGATGAGAATTTGGTTGTGAAAATAGAGCAATTTATAGTAGTGTTGAGCCCCCTCATTTTCATATAATTAATGTTAAGTGTTGACTAATGACTGTTTGATCAAATAAGTTCAAATAGCGAGGCAACCTAGCTATATATGGGGAAGTTTCGTGGGAAAATTAATGGGACGCATGATATTTGAAAAGTATTATTCTCCTATTCCATTTGTGGTTAGATATACAAAATAAGAAGGTAGGGAGGAAAAGAAACAGAAATAAAAAATATATTCTCAAATCGTCAACCTATATGAAATATTAGGATTAAAATCGGATAAAACTTGAATTTCTTTTTATACAACTCTTGTCTATAAATGTAGTTTGAGATTTTAAACATGGCAAATCAAGGTATTATATACTATAAATAGATTTATTCAACTCTGTTCTCCCCCGAGCTTGGTGTGATTTTGAGAATATTATGAACGATACTTGACCCTAGAAAAGTAACTCAAAAAACCCCAAAAACACAAAAAGCCGGTCGCCCGTCACCCCCCTTTTGTTTTTCTTTTTTTTTTGGGTAGTGGAACCAAACGTTGGGTTTAAGCTGGAAAGGGCAACTACATGCAGTCGTTCAGTATTTCGTATGCTATATGCTATTTTAATTTCTTAGCAGCCGCTTGAGCCTAGAAAGTCAGCCGTGGAAAAAAAGCTTATCCCTTGACTTGAGTTTGGGTCTGCGGCCACAAGATTCAAAAGTTGCTGAGCTCATTGTCAATTCCCATTCATTCACGCCCTTATTATTTTATTAATTTTTTTTGAAGAATAGTATTTAATTAATTATTACTCAAAAAAGCATTGGAAAAAATGAAATGTACCTCTCATCAGAGTCATCTCACCAAAAAGTGGTGTAGTAGGTGTTACTTTTAGAAGAGTTTGTGCGGGTCATGGGCGTGGCGTCAGGCAATCACACAGACATGAAAAGAAGGCAGCCCTGTTAGAGTAACTCACGGGGCTGACAACATACATACAACAAGAATAAGCGAATAACACAGTAGATCAGCTCAGGGGAATCAATTTATACTGCTTGACAGTGTTTGTAATTGCCTGCTCAACAGGAAGTCTTTCCATGCTTGATGCGCCATAAAACCCGTGGACTCCCTTGGTTCTCTTCAGGATGAACTCTGCTTCTTGAGGACCCGATATGGGGCCTGAAAAGACGATCCCTTTACCGGTCAGTTCCACTGGGCTTGGTTAAAGTGCATGACTGCCACTAAAAACCAAGGCAAAAAGATACCCGAAGTACATGATCGATCGATCGTCCAAATTTATGTTTCTTATTAGGGTAAGTTTGGCCTTTAGATTGGAACCAATACTGTGTCAAACTAAGGGTTAAGCTTGAGGTAGGGAGGAAGTGAGGAACTCATAGAGAGTGATAGTTGGACTACAATACAATAGCATCCCCACTGGAGACCCCATAATTATCGGTTGAACGATCAGTCTTTGCTTATACTATTTCCCTTTTATAGTTTGGTTATTTACACTGCATGTAGTCTTTCACATTTTAGATACGACTCAGAGTTAGTCGAAAGATACCTCCATGGCAAAGCACAATCACATCCTGCCTGATCCCGTGAGCAGCATCTGCAATGGCTTGGACACGAACTACACTTTCTTCCAGAGACACAGCAGTTGTTGCTCCAATTGACCCAGAGGTTGTAAGTCCCATATGTGCCACTATAATGTCAGCACCGACTTTTGCCATCCCTATGGCCTCATCTTCACTGAATGCATATGGAGTTGTTAAGAAGCCCATCTTATGAGCCTTATTGATCATCTCAATTTCTAACCTGAAAACAGAAATTGGTAGGAGATAAGAAATATGTGAAAAATGTATGTGCCCAAGGGCACAGTCATAAGGCCAAAGAGCGAAGGGATAATACAAGGAAATTACCCATAACCCATTCCTGTTTCTTCAAGGTTTTTCCGGAAGTTACCATCAAAAAGGCCAACAGTCGGAAAGTTTTGCACGCCAGCAAATCCCATTGCCTCCAACTGCTTCAGAAAATAATCCATTCTGCGGAAAGGGTCGGTGCCACATACTCCAGCGAGAACCGGAGCCTGCTTCACAACCTGGACACAAATTTCATTCTTGTAAACGCACACAGTTTAACCTTTAAATCAGGAGTAAGTACTAGATAAAAAATCAACTAGGAGTCAAATAATGCAACGAAAAGAGGTCTTCTAGTTCAATAAAGATAAAAAATGTGATTGCCATCTATAAGGGTGGCCTTATTGATCAAAGTTTACAAGCAACAGTATATAGGAAGTCTAAGGATGCACTGCCTTATCATTTGATGAGTTAGGGATATATCTGAAACTTACAGGCAACACTTCATTAGCCATTTCAAGAACTACTGCATTTGCATCAGCAAAAGGCAAGAGACCAGCTAAAGAGCCCCTTCCTGCCATCCGAAACCTTCCGGAGTTGTATATGACTATCAAATCAACACCACCTGCTTCCTCAAACTTAGCCGATATCCCAGTCCCCGCACCAGCCCCTATTATTGGAATCCCTTTGCATATCTGCTCAGTGAGTTTCTGCAGAATTGAGCGCGTTCTTTGCAAAGTTTCTGCCAAGACATATACCAGTTGTTGTATATGAGGTGTTGAGCATCTAAGATGTAGCTATGAATTACAACCTATCCACTGTTACTGTAACTTAGATGCTTGACATGTCCAGCTGCCATAAAAATTCATATCAATTATACAGATTATAATGCCAAAACAAGTAAATAATGAAAAGAGAACCTTTGTTTGCATCAGGTAATTCACTCAAGGAGTAATGAATGGATGCACAACTATATCTAGATGTCTTTGCCTCAGATTTTGCATCTTCATGGAGTTCTTTATTATGTTCATCAGAAGAAAGTTTTTGAGTGCTTGGATCAGCCACATTCTTCCCACTAATCTGTAGAAATGAATCAACTAATACTTTCGCAAACTCAGGATCATTAATATGATGAGGATATATTTCCACCTGTTAACAGAAAGGAAATATCATGTTAATAAATAGGCAACTGGAAGGAAGATTCTAAAGGTTGTGCTATAAGATCTAAACCATAACTGCTAAAACCCGAACCTTCCGATCTTCGTTGGTCTGAATCAGCCTCTGAAGTTCTCTCAGTAGGGCGCCAGTAGCTTCAGGGTCATAGAAAGGTTTTCCTGGTGCATCCAAAGCAGACGTACCCTTTTCCGGCAGGCAGACTCTAAATTTTGACGATGCCTTGTTCAGTTTGTTTGCTATGAAATCCGCAAACTTTTTGTTTTCGGCTATTGTGGTCCGCATAACGCTTACCTAGAAAATGATTACAATTATAAAATACATAATTTGATCAACTACAAATGCTTTGTGAAGCAATAATAAAGTGGCAAGAATTGCCGCTTCAAGATAATAAAAGCTATGCATTGATAAAAAACAATTGTAACTTCAGAACTACAAGAGATAACACCATTAATAATGTTGGGGCTTCAAATCCTACTCAATGCCAGGTTTGTCCCCTTCCTTCATGCAAGCTTACTCCTTACAACCCCAGGTCCCTCTCCTGCTACGGGTTCCTTACCTTGAGGCCCATCCCACCCCTCCCCCCTCACCCAACAAAAAGCCAAACTTCCCATCTTACCATATCTATATTTGCAGAACACAAATAGCCAACAACGAGACATGGGACTAGGGGTCAATAAAATAAGGCCCTAACTGTCAAAAAGCTCACTAATATTTGACAGAACCTGATGATGATTAGAAATTTAGAATTACCTGTTCATTGTGCACATGAATTTTTCTATCCTGAAATTTGGAAGGTATAGTGTCCTTTGGTCCAAAATTGACCATGTCCAAGGCTCCCACACTAAGGACAAAGGGAATCTCCTTCTCTATGATAGCATCAAAACGAGAGCTGTCACAGGCCATGACACCTCCAACTACATGATCAGCGACCTCCGTCGTTGTGATATCCAAGACACCCTAGACAATAGCAAGGCAGGCCATAACAGTGAGTGAAATGGAAACTAAAGTATTAGACAAGCAAGCACTAACATAAATACAGCATATCAGTTCCAAGATTACCAACCCATTATAAATCAACAATAGTGACCTAGGAGAGAACTTTGAAGACATCTTGTACTGGTTTGAAATCACCTTAGAAAGCAAATTATCACAAAAAAGGAAAGCAATATATTGATCAAATACAATCAGACTTCAATGGAATCACAATCTTTATTCTAGTATGCACACTGTATAAGCTGCGTACAATTTCCGGCTAAAAAGTGCAATCAAGAACTCACAAAAACTCCAAGATTCCTCATCAACAGAGAGCTCTGAACAGTGGCTAAAATCAGAGAACGGGATCAGATTTAGAGACTATAATGATAAACTCAATCAAGGAAGGTCAAGTTAAAGGTAAGTTGTGGACAGTTCTAGGAATCAAAACTTTCATTGGACAAAACAGAAATGACTTGATATTTCAGCAATAAACGTATTCTGCGAAGGTCGTCTATTTTCACAGTATACGAAGACGACAAAAATACCTGTATGAGCCCAGCTTTGACAAGATCCTCCATTGCCTTGCCTCCTACCCCAGTGGCATGGAAAACCAGAGGTTCATAGCCTTCGTCAAGCAGCCTGTGCTTAACAGCTTCAACACATGGGGTTGTGACGCCAAACATTGTAATGCCAACAGTAGGTTTATCCTGAACACTACCACTCTTCAGTGACAGCTCAAGACTATTGAGCACCATCCCAGCAAAAGCAGCTCCAGCATTTGATAAAATAACTCTGCTGACACGGTTGATGCCACATATATCAACCACTGAGGGAATCAAAACTAAATCTGATGTCCCGATATAAGGCTGTGTTTGCCCACTTGCCACTGTAGAAACAATTACTTTAGGCACCCCGATTGGAAGGCTTCTGAAAGCAGATGCCACCAAAGAGGTTCCCCCACTCCCTCCTAGCCCTACAGCTCCTGCAACTGCATGATCATCGTGAGCTTTCTTTAGGTAATGTTCAAGAGCTTTACTCATTGTAGCAACTGCTCTGCCTCTATCATCAGGAAGCGAATAATCCCGGCTCCCAGGGCCAAGATAACATGACAAAACATCCTTTCTTGAGACAAAACCAAAGCCCTCCAAATCCTGGATTGCCTTTGGACCAGTGGAGACATCGATGATAGTAACTTGAACCTACGAAGACACATATTCAAAATAGCGGATTTTCATGATGCAATTCCTTATATTTTTTATTTTATTTATTTAAATAAAATAAAAAACTAACAGAATTTTGAAATTTTCACCAGATTTTCTACCACAAACGAAACAAAGTGACCATAATTTCCTCAGGTTCTACACATTTGACATCTGACACTCGTATTAAGCAATTTTTCATTTTTCTTTGCCAGATTTTCGGCTAATCTGATCCACTGAATTCAGATTTTTGACAAGAAACTAATACGGCAATTAATTTGCACGAACACTTGATACTAGAACGAACTAATCAGCAATCAAAGTCACAATTTCACTCATGAGTCATGCCATAATACCAATCAAAACCAGTAAACAATGGTGAATTAGTAATCAATCATCCGAAATCAAAAGCATGTCATTGAAATCAGATTTTTGAAAGGAAACTATACGAAATTAATCTGCACGAACAATCGATACTAGAACGAACTATTCAGCTATCAAAATCACAATTTCACTCATCAATCATACCAAAATACCAAACAACACCAAGTAAACAACGGTGAATTCATAATGCAGGACACAAAATGAAGAAAAGAAAAGAGCAGAATCCTGAACATTGGATGTAGAATTGCTGGTTGAGAAAGACTTGAAGTGCGAATCAACGGATTGCGATAGGAATCGAAGCTCGTCGAGCTTGGTATCAGCAGTGCCGACGCAGAACACTTGAAGCTTCTCTTTCGCCATTTCTTGCTCTCTCTCTCGATCTCGATTCGCAAGGATTGCCG
>JACYFF010031956.1:107277433-107301849 GCA_017589665.1 Selenicereus undatus | reverse complement strand
ATCCCAATTAATGGCATATTGGCATTTATGAAGGACTATCGATTCCGGTGTGACGGAAGACCTTTTTCGATGTGATTGGTAAGAATTCATAAAGCAGAATTTAAAAAAAAACAAATACCAAGTGTAGAATTAGATTCGAAAATTCCAAGCCATAACAGCAAGCACAACGGCCTTCCCACGAGGCAAACACGAGGAGTGAGGGAGTACATAATTACAGTAGGTGGCTCACAGCTCGTGCTTTGAGAGGTGGCTTGCAATCCTGAGCACGTTCAAAGGCCAAAGTTTCTTTTTTTTAAATTGTTTTTTTATTTTTTAAAATATTTTAATTTGTTTTTAGATTATTTTTTATTTTAAAGATAAACTTGTATTTTATAGAGTTTATTCATGGGTATTATTTTATTTGATGAAGCAAAATGATGAGCCTTCCACTAGAGATAGTGAGAATTGTGAGGAAAAAAATTTGAAGAGAATGTTGATATAGCAGTGGTAAACCTCTACCGGTGAGTCAAAAAATTGGCTCACCACTGGTTTTGCCATAAGAATTTGGCATGTTACATGACGGGAACACACATATGTACACGCACATATGTAAACGCAGTGGACCACTGGCAAATATAGGTATGATTTGCTGAGGCACTTGGTACTCATAAGTTGAAAAATTTGTCATATTTTTATATAAAAGTTCTTTATATTCTTTTCATATAGACACCCTTAAAGATTACTAGTAATTAATATTATAGAATTTTAGAAAATCTCAAACGTAGACACTGGTCTACAAAATTTCTAAATCCACCACTACATACATGTTTGAGAAAACACGAAAACTAAATACGTGACAACATGATAAAGTCCTCAATAGTTAACTCTTGATTAAGGGTTCATTTGACCCTTAGAAAAGTTGAAGGAAAAAAATATGAAGGAAAAAAAAGTAGGGAGAAAATGATTTTTTTTTTTCTCTTGTTTGGATTGAGGAAAAAATACAAGAATTTGAATGAGAAATTTGAATGTTGATGAACTACTTGAATCATATTGATGTCATCTAAGCAATGCAAGGCTGGAGGAGGTTGGAAACTTTCCTCAAACTTTCTTCACAATTTTATGAGGAAAATTTTATCACTTGTTTCTAACAATTTTTCCACCTAACTTTCCTCAATATTTTTTTTCTTTGTGATTTTCTTTAAACCAAACACAAGAAAAAAAGTAACTTTCCTAAAAAAAATTCTTTTCACCAGACTTTCCTAGGTCCAAACGAAACCTAAAGATACCTCTGTTATAGGTAATAAATAAAACACTAATGTATGCCAAGAAAGATGGGAGATTCTACATTGATATTTAATTTAGACACTTGATTAATTCTCTCTCTTTCAGTGTCTTCCCTCAAGTTTAAGTAGTAAGCCACCATTATCCTCCCTCATCAATAGTCAAAATTTAGTTTCTTTACATTCCTTTTTGTCGCGTGAGGATCACTCAACTTGAATTGTTAATCAACGGCTTCTTTGGAGGTAAAGAAAAGCATAAAGGTTGATGTATGCTAGATTTGAACTCAGATCTTTGGTAACAATTTTTAAAAACTTTACTAATTGAGCTAATTGATATCCAAAACAATATAATATTCTGACTTACTGCTTAAAGCAATTTTTAAACACAACCCTCATCACTCAATCGACAAATGAGTAATTAAGAGAGTGAGATCCCATTGCACATGCGCTTGCTGTTTAGCCATAAAAGCTTACCATTATTAAAACTAAGATCATAAGTACATTAATTTTCCTATTTGATATTCTTCCTCCCCACCTTTATATTATTACATGCACCTTTGTGAATCATTTGAACCAAGGAAAGTAAAATGCTTACTTGAACACGCCTTCCCAAAGAAAAAGAAAAAAAAAGAACACTTATTATTGGGTGCAAAAAAGGTAACCTCAACCAGTGGCGGATCCAGACATTTAGGATAGGGGTGTCTATAAATTAATATCGTTACTAATATACACTATTTTAATTTTTTTAGGGGTATCCATAAATCAATATCATTATTAAATTAACCTATTTCAAAATAGATTTATTTTTTTTTGGCTTAGGGGTGTCCATAGACACTCCTAAGCATAGTGTGGATCCGCCAGTGGCTTCAACAGTCCTTGTGTGAAAACATGTACAAATTATTATGAGTTTCCAATCTTAGCTATTTATATTTTTTCCAACCGCATTTATCAAATATTAGAATATAAATATATATTTTCTTATGTCTCTTAAGAATAATACAAATTACAAATATACAATATATAGGAATTACGAAAGCACGTTTCTGTTTTGAATGATTTCTCTAATCACATTAAATACACTAAAAAAGAACACCGATAAATTAATTCACAACCCCAGGGAAAAAAAAAAAAACCAGTATAGCAAACCATAACCTCCCTCATAATGAGAATGAGAGCATCATGATACGGTGAGTAACGTTGATTAGAAATTAATTAACTACATAATGGAACAAGATGGGACGGGGTCTTGATAATCCACGGTCATAAAAGCCACAGGCTTGCATACCCCGCACCCACTGCACCTGGGCCCTGGGCATGGGCACAACCACGCACATTCGGCCTTCTTCTCATCGGGCTTCTTCTCTTCGGGCTTAGGAGGAGGCCCAACTGTCACAAATTGGGCAAATTTGCCTGCCTTCTTCCTAGTTATCATGACAATCTCATATGGGTCTGCTTCTCCTATCACTGTCAATGTCCCCTTCGCTGCATCTACTTCCACCTTATCCACCCCTGAAAATAACATTAATCAATCACTATAAAGTTGCCATCAAGCTTAGCTTCATTATTTTTGGGATAAGTTCAAGAAATGTGGCAAGTGATGAACCAAATGTTCTGTTTCTTTATTTTTGAATAGGGCTGTCAAAGTCTAACCTCGACACGATAATCCGACCCGAACCCGACCCAAATTTACCGAGAGAAGCACGAACCCGACCCGAACCGAACCGATTTTGATCCGAAGTAGACACGATTTGACCGTTTAGTGTGAAAACTTGTTAATTTTCAGTTTTGAGCAAATATAAGCTATTTTCAAGGCCGGCACGAAATTGACTCGCTTATTAAATAGGTCGATCCGACCCGACCTGTTTGACAGCCCTATTTTTGAAGAATGCAAACAGTTATATAGTTTTAGAGCGCAAATGCTCTCACATAGATACAACAGTTGTGTCATGATTGCAGGTGGTCGTACATCAATATATAGCTGCTCAACAGCGGAAAATATGAGTTTAGCGTGTAAAAAGTGGAAACGAACAGAGATTGTATTACGTTCCAGGATTACTTTTTAAAACATTAGAAAATACAAGTTAAATCACGAGCAGTAGAAAGTTGCAAGGGAAAAGGGAGACGAGAAAATCTAGAGTTACCTTCGAGACAAGTCACGGCTTGTAAGATTCGTACTTTGCACTTCTGACAAGGGATATCAACTTTCAACACAGTTTTGAGCACCATGATCGATACAGACGTTAGAGGCTCGACTCCCTTATTAGACAATTCACTCCAAAATACTCCACTAATTGTAACTAATTAGCTCAAGAGCTTTGCAATAGGAAGATGCTAAGTTGTCTTGGTATATATACATATACACATGCACTCAGACACTTAGAGTTTCGTGGGGTTGAATTGACCTTGTCAAAGGTTCTCCTGAACTTCAACCTCCAACCTCCATAAGAAGAGGACGTACGTTGTTAATTAATAAATAACTCCAACCGCCCTAATATTTAATTAATTAGAACTTGATTTAATTAGACTTGGTTCTAATTTAGTAATTTTCAAGGTCTATTCAACCCAACGAAACTATTTGGTGGCTAATGATTAATTAAACTAATGTTAATATAATGATCTCTAGCGACTAGGATAGCGATCATTGTTTTAATATATATACGATGATCTTCATAAATTTATTTTTTGGCCCCTTGCTTGATTAGGATGCAACCTAGTTGCATTTATCTCGTATTTTAGCTCCAAATTGTTCTTAAAAAAAAAATACCAATAAACAGTTCAAACTAAAAGGCTGTGGGTACTTAATTCTTTTTTTTGGGGGGGGGGGGGGGGGGTAATTTTTACGATAAATTCATCTGTTGAAAGTTATATAAATATTGCATTTATGATAATAGTTATTTTAAGACACGTACATGACTAAAATAATAAAAACTATTTTTTTCCCTTATAAGATCCAATTAAATATATATGCTATCATGTTAAATACTCCTATTCATATATTTGTTGCTTCTTCATAACACAACATATACGACGATTTGTGAATTTTGTACCGTGTAACTTTCCTATTGAAAAAGCTTCAGATACAGCCATAATTATCTTTTTTTAAATTGGGGTTTTGGCTCCAAATCAGTAATCTTAGGTATCCATTGAATGCTTAAAAATATAATGTAATTAATCAATTAGTTAACAGATAAAGGTAAAATGCGTAAAAATTTGGCAAAGTTAATTTCTCAATAGTTTGGAGGAGAAAGGTAGGAGCATTTTATTGTGTTCACCATTATTTGAGCTAATCATAGTCCAATTTTAACACTTAATTTGAAAGTTTATGACAAAATAAAATGATTATTCAATTAAGATGTAAAAAAAAATCAATTTAATTAATTATTTTGGCTAGTACTAAGTGCAATTAAAATACTAATGAACAGTTGAGGAGTCCATGCATGCATGATGTAGATATGTACCCAATGAGTAGTTATGACGGCACATAGATTATGCCGTGCACATTTGCCATACGAACAGGAATTATAGTGAAATTTGAACATTGATTCTTTCCCACTTTTTTTAATATTTTTTGGTGCAAATAGGTGGAGATAACAATTAGTACATCGCATTGGCACTCCTACCTAATAAGAGTATTCGTATAGAGTTCAATTATTTAGAACTAAAAAATTATCAGATGATGATGGATTTGTAGCCTTCATCAGCGTCTAAAGTTCAAAGTCATAGTCAATTTCAACAATGTGACAAATTTGATAGTTGGGTCGTCGCATAATTTTATAAACATATATCCAATTTTTTTCTTTGAGAAAAATATCAACAAAGACCTAGTCGATTTTATTATATGTGAAGGCTTGTTTTTATAATTTAAGCTCTCCTTTATTAGACCATTCATAATACATATTTATAAATACTTATTCACTAGTCTTTAAACCAGTGCTACGCATAGTGTGTTTTAAAATTTTACTTAGAAATATTATAATTAATCTTATAATTTAAATTTTTAGAAATAATAATATTAATATATTTGTAATTTATTTCCTTTTTTCTTCATTGAAGTTGTTGAAAAGATACTATTTATTATGATGATTTTAAATCACATATAGTTTAAATTTTTATTTTTAAATAAAATCTCAATAAATGTTTCGAGGGGACACGTGTCGCAACCCCGACGTTAGAACTCACACACACACACACATATATGTGTGTGTGTGTGTGTGTATGATTCCAAATATAGTTGTATACATATCTTTAAAATGTTTATGGATCAACAAGGATGAGCCTTAATTGATAGTAAATGAAAATAAGAACAAAATGGTCACAACAACAATAATAACCGTATCATGACTTCTATCAATAACAATAATAATAATAATAATAATAATAATAATAATAATAATAATAATAATAAGTGATATTTTAACAAACAACTTGATAACACAAGAGGAATTTGATTTTGAAAATAAAACTAGTTTTTATGGAGAGAAAAATGCTTGAAATGCTAATAGTGTAGTAGTGGGGATTCCATGACTAGACCAGGCAGCCAATAGTGGGAGTTTACAAATCTCATTCTAATTGTGTGGTAGTCAAATTCAAATAAATCCATGGTTTAATTAATTAACATGTCATATATTCACTATTAGTCGTGGACAATGATCAAGAACTCATATACAACACTGGGCCCACTACTGATGTTGCAGTTACCAGCCCATGGCCCGGCCCACTCCTAAAATTCTTCTTCCTTGGTTGATGTATAGTCAATTGTCAACCATAGTGCAAGCTGACTTTCCTTCCTTTCTCCACTCCACCACCTTTTCCTTGCCACTATTTTTGAGGATCTAGCTGAGATTGAGAATGGACCGTCGTCACTTGTGTATTTGCCGCTTCTCCCCTGTTTTTCTTTACTTGTTCTTTATTTAAAAAAATATCAAACAACGTTTAAGCTTCTGTATAATTGAATACCTTTTTTTTTTTCCGAGTTTTGATATGATACATGTTGAGAATTCTTTGGAGATGTCAACGAGCAGCTATCGATTCACACTTTTGTCCAATATGAAAAGCGGTATATGTTGGGTTTCTATCACCGCCGTGTCATTTCTTTACCGAGTTAAACTTGGTGGTAGGGTATTAAAAATAAATAACTATATTAAAGTTGCAACTCTTTTCTAAGTATTTCATAAGTTCGATTATCAGTTTCCAAATCTCCAAAAGTTATGATTATGAAAATCTAAAATCTTTGTTTATGTTAGGAATACGACAGCTTACATTACACTTGTTTGAGTCTCTCAAACATTAATAACGACCCACTCCTTTTTTTTTTTTTAAAGGGTAAACAGAAGGGAGGATTAGCTACCTCTTCCTCATTAGAGCACGTCCTATCACACCAAAATATAAAATAGCATGGAGATCCTTTGAAGGTGGATAGGCCCGCATCCCTTATCCCCAAAGATCTACATTAGAATTATTGTTAGTGCAATTTAACATCCCTTAAGCTAGCCCCAAACCCAAAGGGACCGGAAAAATATCAAAAGAGGGAGGGCTTTTTTGGGGGGGGGGGGGGGGGGTTGTCTCTTTGGTTTTGGATCAAGAAACTAGCACTAGTATAAATATGAAAGAGTGGAATAGAATTTAGCCTTGTAGCCATACAGTGGTTCTAATGTTATTGGCCTTTGTAATTTTTACATTTATTTTAAAAACCATTCATACATATTAAATAAAAATATATACTATAATCGTTTCTACACATAACAGTTAAAACATGTTGTTAAAATATGTTTGTTTTCGGTAAAAATTTAAGGAGCGTTACTACACCCTCATATTTGTCGTTAGTAATCTCAAGTCGTAGTCTGAACTATATTGTTGTGTCACGTCAGGTACTAAAAGTCTAAACTGTAATGCACTCGTTTTCTACCTTTGTTTGTATAGGTTGTGGGTGGAATGGGAGCTGGAGGGGGAGGAGATGATGAAAAACCAGAATTAAGATGGAGTGAGTGGTGGAGTAGTGGCCTCATATGGGCATTAGGCAGGGCAATCCTGTTTGTCTCCTACTCCTACTCCTAGCAACTTGCCTTCCTAGATTTAGTCTTTGACAAATTACTTGTATAACAAATAAGATTAAGGGTCCCAAATAGAAGTTGAGGGTCCAAAATCCAAATAATGGGGTTCAAGCCACACTCAACAAAACTAGTTGTTGGGAACTTTAAATTTGACTATCCACTCACTTCTAGATAGAAGATAGTGCCTTTAATCAGTCCCAGTCCAATGCCCCCCTCCCCAAACTAAAAAAAAAAAAAAAGAAGCTTCATGATTTTTAGTAGGAGATATATAACTTTTTAGCTTGCTTGAGTAAAAACTCTTATGTAAAAAGTTTGTAAAATGCAACTGAAAGTGGATCTAAATGACAGGTTTTAATGAGATTTTTTTTTGGTATATATATGAAAATTTTGTTCCTGCTATAATAAGAGTCTTAAATGAGTCTAATAAATATCAATATTTCATTAGGCATTACATTTGTAAGGTATATAACATTATTAATTAATTGCTATTTCACTTTTTTTGTTCTTTTTTTTTTATCACACGGGCCGTATCAATTTATAAAAAGAGGGATTTAAAAAAAAAACACCCCAAAAGCCTTAAAAATAGGAGAATAGAAAAAAAGAGGTTTAACTTGAAAAGAGAGGTCAATCAATTATCTTGATAGTCAACGTACATAAAGTCATTAAGACTCTGTTCTTTTTGTTGATAAATTTGATAAACTTTAACCAACTTCAAGCCGCATTAACCCACTTCAATTCATTTTACTAACTTTAATTAAAAAAAATACCCATATCAATTAATTTCAACTCATTTCAATCAACTTCAACTCAGTTTTTCCTATTTTAACCAATTTTACTCATCACGTAAAAAATTCAATTCACTTCAATCAATTTCAAAAAAAAATATTAATTTTAACTTATTTTAATTCACTTATATTAATTTTATCTAATTATTAACTTACATTTTTTAACGAAAAGAACATATCACAATTGAGACAATTTGTGGGGGAGGGAGCAAAAATATGAAGTTATCCGAATTTAGAGATGTAGTTCTCTTAGGATATAATAATTATATAAATTTGACAGCATGAAAAGTTCGATAAAGCGACAAAGAGAGACAGTTCTTTTAAAGCAAATAATGTAAGAGAGACAATCATGTAAGAGACAACCCTGCTCAACAAGATTTGGATGTTGAGCAAAACGCGTCCTACAAAAGCATCACCTGCCCTAGACAAGGGTGAGTTGACAGATGTGTAGGAGGGCCGGGGTGTACGTGTCGATGTCCTGAATCGATTTAAGGACTTATTACGTCACACAAGAGTCACAACATAGTAGACTGGGCCCCCTGAATCTCAAGTGAATCTAATCCCTTGGATCCATATTAACAATGACCTTATTTTTAGGCTGTTAAACACTGAAACCCTTTCGTAGGGTCTTGTCGTTATGGATTGGGTTGTGCTTCACGTGCTGTGTGCCTGTGTTAATAGTAGTTCGAAATTTTCTTCTGTTTTGATGCTTGGAGTAAGTAGATCCATGTACACACGGTGGAAGTCAACGTGGGTCAATAGTTTAGGAAGGTTATCCGACACTCCTTTGTTTTTTTAAAAAAGTTAATATACGGTTAGAATTTAAAAAAAAAAAATTACTATAAATACACAATTTCGCAAATGGTAACACTAAAATGTACATAAATGAGCGGTTGAAATGTGTGTGTTATGCTGTGGTTGTTGCATGGTTGTGGTTGTGGTTGTGGGTTTGAGCACTTCTTTACACATTTTCGTTGATATTTTTTTTTTTTAACTTCTTTCATTTTTGCAACTCACAAATCATTAGTCCCTTGCAACATATTTTCATTGGCCTCCTTCACAAAAAGAAAGCGGTCACACAAGTCATTTGCAATCTTATAACGGGCTATTATCTCGATTGATTATCTTAGACAATTTTTTTTGTTGAAGTCACTTGCATTTAATCTCAAATGATAAAAGAAAGTTGTTTATTTTTAATTAGCACTTAATTAAGTCCGTTGTGTTCTTGGCTCTCAACCCTTATTTGAGCACTAATATTGAATCTAAATACCGGACTCACTTTACCATACCCAAAAACCTATCATTTTTAACCTACAAGCACGTCGAATTTAGCAATAAAACAGTCACAAACTTTTTACTTGAAAAATAAGGACTTCACCACTTATAAAAATATTTCCGACACGCTCGATCATCTCACTACTTGGACAAATACAAATGCTCACAAATGCCCGCAAATACTTCCAAGTGCTAACGGCCCCAGAATATTACAAATTGCTCTCAAATGTTAACCGTTTATAAAACCTAACTCGTAAATACTCTCAAATGCCTCCAACAGCTCCCGACCACAACCGCAAACTCTCTCAAATACTTAACTACCACCAGTATTTATAAATGCTGAAACGAACAAATCCTTAATTATTATTTATCAATGAAAATATAAATAGCAATTATCAAAGAGTGGGCAAGTAATTATGACCAACAAAGACACCGACGTGAAATATGAGGACATAAAGCCGTTGTTGAATAACAATATTCATAGCAAAATGCATGTATAAATAACAAGCATACTAATTACCAATAAAGACACATGTGATTAATTCCCACATAGATCCAATGATTTCTTCTTAATTTTTCTTTAGTGGTGGTCAGCCCAATCCAACTTCAATGGGCTGTTATAGGCTCAAAAGTTTAAATTCGTAATGATAATATGCTAATCCATGATTTAACATACTATGGTGGAATCATTAGGCTCACTTTATCTCCTTATTCATCATCTCTACTTTTATTTATTTATTTATTTATTTATGTTTGTGTGGAGAATCTGGAGATCGAGTGTCGCTTTATTCTGTGCAGTTATTGGAAAAAACATGAGTTGCCTAACTCAGTGCGAGATATAATAAGGTAAAGCCCACTCAGTAAAAGTGGACCGCACAAAGCTATGATATTACCGGACCCATTGGTGCCCGTTAAAGCGTGTTAATGGTGAAATGTACTCCTCTCATTTGCACTCGGGGTTTTTTTGTTTTTTTTTTTGAAGTGTCATTTTTACCAGTAAAATTACATAAAAAAATATTCATATTTTTGAACTCATATCGACTTATTTTGGGGCTAAAAGCAAGATCCGAAAGGCCCTTTTTTTTTTAGAAAGCGATCTGCTCAACCATTCGATCTTCCCTCTTCAGGTTGAGACAGTGCTTCCGAATCCATGGATTCCCAATCCGTAGCTGCTACTCCATAGTGGATCCCTGTCGCCTTGTCCTCGGCCCCCTTCTCCTGAAACCGGCGCTCGCGTTCGCCGAGATTCAGTTTCAAACAACTGAGCAAGAGGGATGTTAGAATCTATTTCGGGGACCATTTTGCCCTTGTTTTTCCGCCTTACCCGTCATTGAAACACAAGCTGGAGCCCTGTCTATATTCCCAGCAAGGCGATCTCCTTATGCTGGATGGAGTTGTAAATACCCTTCTTTCCCAGTATTCAAATAAGCCCCGCTCTCGCTTTCCCTAACACAAACTACCAATTTGTCTATTCTGATTTTTTATCTTTGAAAATTTTATTTATCATCATTTCATGATAATATTTGTAATTAATGTACGTATAACTTGCCAACGTGTTTAAAATGACTGGGAAAAAATACAGACGTTGAGCTCATATTAAGATCTATAGAAATAAGGTGACATAATGTAGACAAGAATAAAAAAAAAGTCCTGTTTTTTTAGAAAGAATATTATGAATGTTTTAATACTTTTGAATTACGAATGTATTTTTCTTTAAACTATTTAAAAAAGTGGGAGATAAATTATTTCAAATAAGATCAAAATTTGATGATTATCCGATCGTGACTAACAAGCAACAATGCAATGTGCTATATAAAGTGCAATCCGATCCTTCTTTCTTTTTTTTTGGATGCCATCCATATATAAAGTATTAAAGTGCAATCTAATTAACAATTCAAGAAAAAAAATTCCACTAATTGCAAGGATTTTCCCTAAAAAGGCTGGTTCACTCATTTCCCATACCAAGCGTTCCATTATGGCTCTTTCCCTGGCCCCTCCTCCTGCAACTCGCCTACAGGTTACGACTGTTTACAACGACCTTACTACATGAGAAGTACTTAGATTTTTGAATGAATTCCTTGTATAAAATTGAAACAAGTGTTCAGCCCTCTACCAATAAAAATATGGACATCAGTTTAGTTTTTTTTTTTTTTTTTAATATCATTTGTTGAGTATCACTCATAAAAATTAAATAAAATGTCGAAGTAAAGAATAAATAATTACTAAACATATTTTGAATTTCCTCCACTAACAAAAAATATAAACATTGCTAAATTACAGTAAAATAGTTAACGGTAATATCATATTTCTTTGCCGACTTCAAGAAGCATACTTTGTCATGCATGCTTCGTATTTTCAAGCTCATTTCTTGAATTCCTTGCGATCGCCCTAATTAATGATTGAAGTTTCATTCCCGACTAACTTCTTGTCTATATCCAGAACTTCTCGAGCAATCTTTGTAGGAATCAAAGAAATGTGGCATTTACAAATTATTAAATAAATTATATTACACAAAATATGGACTGATGTTTAGTTGACCTCTCATAATAAACTTTCGGGTACGTTCGTTTCAACTTACAATATATACTTATTATTGGCATTCAATACTAATAAACAACAATCAACACTGCTCAGTATAATAAACATTCATCAATCTCACTCAAGATGGCAAATTATTATATACATCTGAGAATACGTGCATGTATCTAATCAGGGGTGGAGCTAGGATTCAAAGCAAGGAGAGGCGAGATTAATAATACACATAACATAAACTTTAATAGTTCTAAAAATGAAGTGCGTCACTAGTACATTCAAAAAAGTTGTCCTCAATGAAATTTCATGTTTTGAAAGTAAAGTACGATATCGTTGTTCGAGAAGAATTAGTAAACTAAATATAAACAAGGAAGTAATTACAAACAAAATTAGCCCAAATTTAAATCTTCAACCCAAAAGACAATTAGGTTAAAATCATCATTTTTCAATTCATGAATCATGAGTAATTCACTAAATCAATCAATTATTTAACATGAATCTAACTAAAATCAGTAAAATAAACATAATTATTTACAAAATAACAAAATTTAAAACAAAAATTGAAAATTTTTGGGAGTTACCTCAAATTAGGATTTAGGACTTAGGAGGAGAGCTGATGAGGAGTGGAGGCGGCGGCACTAGTGGCGGGTCTGGAGGCGTCGGCGACTGGGTTGGGCAGAGAGTGAGAGAGAGTGCATGGGAGTTGGGATTGGTGGTTGTGGCTGTGGGCCTGTGGCTGGTTGCTACGTCACTGCGTGAGTGTCTAAGGAGGAAAGCAAACAGATACTAGAGAGTCAAGAGGCAGGGGCGAAATTAGGGAAAATACAAGGGCAAAACTCATAAAAAAAAGAACATACAAGGTGAACCATAGAAGGAGAGTCACAAAAGTCAAACCCGTAACCCCTGAAACAATTAAAAAACAATCCACCATCTTGTCAAGCATACATTTGCAAAATATGAGAACTAATTGATATATATCTATTTTGTTTTTATCCACAGAAATATTCCATATTTAATTTTTTTTCCCCAAAAAACTAGAGGGTCAATTGACCCCCTTGCCTCAACATAGATTTGCTCATGTATCTAATTTATATATATTTTCTTGAAATGTATTTAAATTAGCATATATTTTATTTTTTAATATATAATTATTTATGTATCATATAGGAATATATATTGTCGAGAATACAATATATGTTTTGCCCCAATATGTTCCCCACTATATAATCCAAGCAGGTGTTGTCTTGAGAGACACATACGTAGCCAACAATCCAAGAGAACGAATATGGATGTGGGGAAGGTCTTTCACATGAAAGGTGGGCATGGTGAGACTAGCTACTCCAGAAATTCCTCTTTACAGGCATCCTCTCTCTCTGTCTCTCTGTCTCTCTGTCTCTAATTTGGCATCAACCAAACAGGGAATATGACAATTTTACTTAATTGCAGAAAAGAGCCTCAGACATGGTGAAGCACATAACAATGGAGGCCATTCAAGATGTGTATTTATCCACAAACCCCCAAGCTCTCTCCATAGCAGACTTGGGCTGCTCATCAGGCCCAAATACATTATCCTTCATCAGAGATTTGTATCAGACAGTCGAGGATGCGTATCGTAAAGCCATGATCAACGGCCCAGATTGCTCGTCCCCACCGAAGCTTTCCGTGTACCTCAACGACCTCCCATCCAACGACTTCAATTCCATCTTCATGGCCTTGCCGGATTTTTACCAGGAGATTTTCAGAGGAAGTAAGGACAGGGATGGTAATTTATCCCACCTTGAGGGGCAAGCTCGTCCTTCTCTTTTCGTTGCGGCCTCCCCTGGCTCCTTTTATGGCCGTCTTTTCCATCCCAACTTCTTGCACTTTGCTTACTCTTCCTACAGTTTGCACTGGCTTTCTAAGGTAATTTCATCATTCCCTTAATTACCCTTTTCTTTTTGTCCCTATAGTGTTGTAGTTATAAAATTTTGATTTTAATTGTGAAAACCCTAAACCCTAGATCTAAATTTGAATTTATTTTTTATAATTTTTTTATAATTTTTTAATCCTTTGATTTTAAGGGTCACTCTGTTAACTAGTGAAATAGATCTATCAGGAGCGTTCTCTTATTTTGGTTATAAATAGTGGTTACAGTTCTACTGATTGATTAGGGTTGTGGAATGATAGTCATGGTTGTGACAGTGGTTGTAAAGGGTGGGTTCCACCAATTATGGGAGTTGAGCTTTTATTTTTACGTTGCACGTTTTTTTTTTTTTTAATTGGATGGATCGTATTTGTAGGCAAAATGACTAATAATCTGTGTGTATTTTTTAATGGAGACATACTATAGGTAAAAAATAGATAACTTTTGACATGATATAAATATACGTAAAATATCAATATAGAAAAGAAAATATTCGCCCTTGATTATGATCTATGAAGGCAAACAATTTAAAAAAAAGAAAAATAAAATGACTCCTGTTTAAATGATCTAGACTCATTTTAGTTTTAATGTTTTCATTGTAAGTACGTACTTTAATACCAACTAAATATTCATTATCTTTTATAAAATGTTTTAGATAAAACTGTCTCAAAAAAGTTATTGTGAGACTATTAATGCGACGTCTAACTAGAGGTTATGCAATTAGTTGTGGATTAACATAATAAATTTTAGTAAGATAGTCTTGTAAAGACGAACTAACATTTTAAAGGCACATTTCGCAAAAGGGACGGGGAACAGAAAAAAGATCGAAAGCGCTTTACGACTCTTTGCAACCAACAGACAGGTTAATATGCTGTTTCTAAACTTGCATCATTTTATCAGTTAGTGTGTTAGTTAGAATCTTATAAGATGATATTCTAAGCACCTTAAACATTACGTCTAAAATAAAAGGTGGTTTCTCTAGATCGGTTTATTTTTTGTGTTTATTTTTAGCGTTAAATAGTAAGCAGTAATATATAATAAAAAGTAGTAATATATATATATATATATATATTTACTAACAGTCAAGGATAATTCAAGGCTGCACAATAATTTGCCGTACGGAGAACGGGAGAGGAATAGTAGGTTAACGAAGCATGATTAGTAGGTGAGTTTGATTGATGGATGCTCATGGATGATTAGTTTGGCCGTGACCACAGTCGTTATAATGAGCAGTACAACACCTAATCATCACTTACAAAAAGGCTATTTGCCTTTTGACTTAGCGATTTGGACCTTCTCTCTCTGTCTCTCTCTCTCGCACTCAGTAGCAGGGGAAGGCCGCCATATTGAATCCACTAACTACTTTTTGGGCCTTGCTGCTTTTTTCCTTCAAGTGGGCCTTTCAGTTTCTCCAGAATTTTCCTTTTCTTATCCGATTTTCTTTTTTCCTTTTTGGCCTTGCGTCCAAAAACCTCTCACAACAGGTGTACAGATTCAACGAAGGTGGCTCTCGGCTGTCCATTATCATGGAGCCATCATTTTCCTAAAATAATAACAATAATAACTATTATTAGAGTAGGTTTTAATTTTATGAGATCTAATAAGATTCAGACTTAAATATATTTATTTGTACGTAAGAAGGTAGATATTAAAATGTCTACATAACATAATTTTGTCAAAAATAAGTCTAAAATTTTAAAAATTTTAGATACAAATACCGTTATCTGTAAGTAGAAACTAGAAAGATAGATATAAAGAGGCCCACATAACATAATATTGTCAAAATTAAGTCCGAAAGGTTCATCTTCTGCATCGAATAATAGACGGACCATGTAAAAATACCCCCCCCCCCCAAAAAACCCCTCTATTTTTGCAACTAATAAGTAAAAATGTCTCCCCACATAACAACTCTTTAAAACATGAAATTCTAGAATAAATTTACTAACATCGGTTCTGACCTTATTGTAGTTGATTTGTTTTCTTTCACTTGTGATACTCTTGAAATCGAGTTCTCTACTTATACAAGTGCACATAAAAATAAGAATACCAGCAAGTGAATCTCTCTCTAAACTCCCACACAAGCGAAATCATGCCAGTGGACTGCGGTCGTCGTATAAGTAGTAGTTGTTGGTTTCTTTCACTTAATGGATAATTTGTCCAACTGATCTCTGTTTTGAACAAGAAATTTTTAGCAAAGTGAAACATTGTGATGATCGTTGCATATATGTGTAGTCCTTCCCTTGAAAGTCGTTTATTTGATAATAGGTTCCTCCGGGCATATGTGATGAGCAAGGAAAGTCGATGAACAAAGGGTGTATCTACATATGTGAGGAGAGCCCTCCAACAATAAGCTTGGCATACCAACGGCAGTTCCAAGAGGACTTCTCAACATTCCTTAGTCTACGATCTCAAGAACTAATTAGAGGAGGAAAAATGGTGCTAGTCTTTCTAGGAAGAGATGGCCCTAACCATGTTGATAGAGGCAACTCTTTCCTCTGGCAACTTCTTGCTCGATCCTTCTCTGATTTGATCTCTCAGGTACGTTGAAACCAACTATATTTTTTTTTTTTTAAAGGGGGATCTTTGGATCTCTATTATATATATCAAAGTCAAGCAAATATTAGCTCATGCCTGAAGGGGATGTGCTCTCCCCATTACCGATTTCTTCCATTTACATGACTCAAATCGGAGGCCCTTTTAAGATAAACAAGTGTCAAACCACTTGAACCAATTTGTGTTGATTCAAATAAGCAGAAGTCATAATTGATCGAACCATAGATGAGGAAATTTGGCTCCAATCCGAACCCAATTGAATTGACTTTAGTTGACCCAACTTGAAGTTTTTTCCTCCCAATATTGTCGTCCAGTGGCAAATCTAACCAATAGCTTCTTTCCCTCTGCAAAATCCCTGAACTTTCCTCGAGGACCCAAATATGCATTTGAAGGTGGGAGTTTCGTTTTTTGTTTGAACTAGAGCTGAGAAGCCTAAGCCGCCGCGATAATACGACATAAGTCTGACCTGAAATAACCGAGAAAAACACGAAACCAATCCGAACTGAACCGATTTCGACTCGAAACCAACACGATTTGACCGTTTAGTATGAAAAATATGTTATTTTTCAATTTTAGGCAAATCTAAACTATTTTCAAGGTCGACAAGAAAATTGACTAGTTTATTAAACGGGTCGACCTGACCTAGCCCGTTTCTTAGCTCTAGGTTAAACCTAGTACTCAGACTATACTTAAATTGAAGCTATCGAAGCTCTACCGCTAGCAAATTAACATTAACAGATAGAAAAAGTGACCAAGCCTTAAATGAGCATACTTGGATTTCTACACAACAACAAAAACTCCCAGTTTGACTCCTACTAGGACTCGTGTAAGCAGAAAGACCGATTTTAAGAGAACCACAACATACCTACATTTCTACTTAACATAATTTGAAACTAGCGTATGCTAGGCATTAAAATGTGCCTTTTAATTGATGAATATATACTTGACAATCGAATTATGACTGTTTATATAGGGAAGAGTGGAGGAGGAGAAGCTGAATTCATATGATGTTCACTTTTATGCACCATGCAAAGAAGAAATAGAGGAGGAAGTTAGAAAAGAGGGCTCATTCAAACTGGACCATTTGGACATGTTAGTAATAAAGAGAGAGGAAGAGACTAGTAGTTCTAAGAGTGGTAGTTATGGGATGGCCGTTGCAAGAACAGTTAGAGCAATCCAAGAATCCATGCTAAGCCACCATTTTGGAGAACATATTTTAGATTGCTTATTTGATGCATATGCTAATCTAGTGGATCAAGAAATGTCTAAGCAAGAGATTAGGCCCCTCACATTCCTTCTTGTTCTCACCAAACTATGATGTAATTATTCCCGTCAAATTTGGGGAAGAACAGTCTCACGATTGGTACTTATATTCTATACGGTCGACTGGCTCATGGCAAATATGATGTAACTTGACATAACATTGTTTTGGGCTTATGACAGATATAATGTAAGTTTCGTCAGATAGTCTCATCCAAGGCAAACTATTGCCTTTTTCTTTTTTACTGTTCGATTTTACAATAAGCCATGTACTTGGGAAAAAAAAGAAGAAGAAGATGTGTTTTAGATCCATGCTTTGATAGAGCATTCTCTCTCTCTCTGTGTGTTTTTTTTTTTTTTAAGATTTGTAGTGAAAAAGTATTCATGTATGCAGTTGAACAATCTACTGCACCAATGGATCTAAAAGAAACTAATTTCATGAAGGATTATTATTCAAATTCTAGTAGTCCAATAAATCAAGCAAAGGCATAGCAATGGATGAAAATAGATAAATACAATTACATAAATTTCAATATGAAATATATCTCATTCAATGTATGAACAAAAAAACAAATTGGTGTCTGCGAGTAAATATTTTTTTATGATGAGTAAATCGATATAAATCAATTAGCCAAAATATTTATGTTAACTAAATATTTTCGTTATTATGTCTTTGAGTGCAAATTTATTCCTTGGTCCCAATGGGCCCTTAATTGAGAGCTGCACAGACGTTGCTATAGTCTGTAGGCCCATTTGTTAGGTATGGGCCTCATTTGGTGTCCAGTCCAAATACATGTTCGAATCCATGTTGCTCGTGCCTGGCGATGATTGTTTCGGAATTAGATCAGGTCAACATAGTCTTTGTTTTTTTTTGGGGGGGGGGGGGTAGCCATTTCTAGTTTTGCTATTCGTTGATTTATGGGTAAACATTGTATTCGTAATTTTTTTTTTTAACAAGGGATGTCTAAAATATAGATTGGCTAACGAGGGGTCTAATAATCTGACCGATTGGGAGTTGCGCAATGAACGTTGTCGATAAGGTTTTAAAACTATTAAAAATACAACTCTGCTTCCCGGTCTTTAATCTATAAGAATGAAAGATAGTCTTCAAATCGCTTAAAATGGCTTAGTTTTTTTTTTTTTTGTAAATAACTACTAAATTGGAGGTGATTCCCATGATTTTAAAAATAAGATTTTTATGACACCCCCCCCCCCAAAAAGCCTCACCCTTTGCTTCTTTTCTCTTTTCTAACCCCTCCTTTTTGGGGGGAACTTCTTAACTTATTCTATCATTCATTGTGGATTAAAAGTAATAGATAAATAAATGATGATAAAAGTCTCAATCTTTATAACCAAAATTCTAAAGCAAGATTTTTTTTTAATAAAAATAAAAAATAATTCTTTTTACGTGTCACAAAGCCCAAGAAGAAAAGTTGAAAAGCTCACCATTGCGTTGCTTGTTAAAGTAATATTCTTGTGCAAAAATTGAGATAATATCACATTATTGACATCTTTGAGCAAATATTATATATAATGTCACTTTATTAGCAAGTCAAAATTCTTTTGCATAGTTGATGGGACAATGTCACATTATTGGCACCTTTCGGTAAAATTCTATAGGCTAATAAAGCTACAGATGATGTCACATTATTAACACCTATGCATATATGTTCCCTTGTCATAGGATCCTGTTAAATATGATATATTCAATAATATTGGTCTTATTAAAATCCCATTAAAATATTCTTGGAAGAATTTTGTAAATAACTCGCTCTTATCGAAGAGGTTATGAGAAATTGTGAGGTTGATAAATTAGACTTTTTCTACGCAATTTGACACCTACCCCTAACTCTAGATTCGCTAGAACTCACTATAAAGGACAGTCTGGTGCACAAGCATTCCGCGTTCACGTAGGGTTGGGGAATGACCGCAACTCAAGGGGGTGAATTGTAGGCAGCATAACCTGGCTTTATCAGTGGCTGATTCCACAGCTCGAACTCGTGACCTTTTGGTCATACGAAGACAACCTTACCGTTACTCTAAGACTCCCCAAACAGCTTAAAGGCTTCCATCCAACTCTTTCATTTTGTAGCAATTCTATTCAATTCTTCCCAATTTTTTTGGTAACTTCTTCCATTTTTCTGACTGTTTTTTCAATAACTTATTCTACCTTCAATCTTTTCCTTATTCTTTTCAAATTTTTTCAACTTTTTTTAGTTCTTCTCATTCTTCCCAACTTCTTCGAACTCCTTTATCTCCTCCCCACTTTTAATTTATCTACTACTAAAAGAAATCGGACACAAAGAGTGTGATGCATTTTAACTATCAATTTGAACACTCAAATACATACAGATAATTTTCGAGTTAGTTAGGTTTTAACCTAGTGAATGAAACCAAATCCTTAGATACATTAAATCTTAGGTTCGATTCTCCCTTCTCCCTGCATTGTAATTGTGATGTACTGTTATTTGTGACTCATTCAAATCATATATACATAGAGACAGAATTGTTGAAGTAATAGTTCAAAATAATGTATTAATAACTTATAATTAAAGAGTAGGCTATATGTTTATATTTCCTTAAAATTTATAAAAAAAATTGGGACAAATTTTTGAATAAATTAAAGAAATCTAGATGATTAATGAAATGTTTTTTACCAGCGAAGTCTTAGCCTAATAGTGAAGACTTAAGTATCGGATACATTAGGTCTCAGGTTTGATTCCCCCTCCCCCATTGTATTGTAATTATATTGTATTGCCCTTTCCTTTATGACTCTTACGAATCAAAAAATGATGGTTTTTTAAAAAAAAAGAAAAAATCAGGATAAGAAGGCTGAAGTTAATTAGCTTCTCCAAGCAAGTGGGTCCTCGACATTAGCACTTAGATAAGAGTGCAAATATAAGAGCAACAATTCATAGATTCACTCCTTCAAGCTAGAATCCTTGTTAATTTGTCTTCATTGTATACTCATGTGCATTCTAAGGGGGATTGCTTCAGGGCTCAGGCACATCACTAATTTTATTTTATTTTATTTTTAAATCCTCAACATTGTCTATTGCCCTTTTTTTGTGCCCCATTTCAGTCCTTTTCAGTAATGGAAGAAGAGAGTTTTTCCAATGGTGAGAGGATTTCTCATGTTTAACAAAGATCGATCTATGATACTTTGTCAACTCATTCACTAATTATCCCATAACTAAAAAGAAAGTATTGTTTATTATTTTTTTAGTCTCTAATCCTTTATTTTATTCGAGTCGAATTAGTGTTGACCCAATAAGAGATTAAGATCTCTCATGTCTCATCACATATTTTCTCTATTCACAAGGTTCAAATCGGAATTCTTGTTTAATTCGGGGAACAATTTTCAAGCTATTTGAACAAATCTGCATTACTAGCATTAATTTGGCATTCAAGTTGATTGATTGTTTGAATTTGGATTCCCTTTTGTCTAGAAAGAAATACATAAACAACATAGATTTTGGATTACAAGAAATCAAAGCAATTTTGTTGTACTCTATGTGTATATGGTCAAAATAAGATTTAAATGATTTGATATGGTTATTTGTACCATCAACGTTATAACCTCTTTTTAATTAGTCGAGCTTTCCATGTCAGAAAGTTTGTGGTAATTTGGGGCGTTCGCTCATTAATTGGACTTTAAAGCCATTTTAAGTAATTGTTTGCAACAAAAAAGGTGATTGGATAGTGCAAAACTTAAATGTATATATCTTATTAGCTAATGACAGTCAAAAGGCAAAACTTAAATCGTGTCGACTTCGGGTCTAAATCGTGTCGACTTCGGGTCGAAATCGGCTCGGTTTAAGTCAGGTTTGTGTTTTTCTGAGTAAATTTGGGTTGGATTCGGGTTCAGGTTTGGGTTATCGTGTCCAGCCAGACTTTTACGGCCCTATACCCTTCTTCATCAATATGTGACCTTTCAAGAGTGTCAAGTCTTGCGTATATACATGAAAATAAAAGTAGTGTAAAGAAGACCAAATGGGCATAAAAGTGGCAAAGTGATCATAATAATATTGAGTAAAAGAAGACTAAAAAATAGGAAGTGGTGAAGAAAGTTAGAAAAGGGGGTTAGGGTGCATCCCTTTAATTTACAGATCACAACCAAATAGAATTTTGGGGCTATGCTGTTTTGTTTTAGTCTGGGTTAAATTACTTGATTAATTTTTTAATATGTCAATAGTGGATAACTGTAGTTGACAAACCATGATTACTTAACTCTAATAATAAACCATGTAGAAATCCCACTTTCGTGCATAGAAGTGTGACATATAAACAAACAACAATAATTCTCAGTGCGTGTCCCGCTCGTACAGGATTTGTGGAGATCTAGAGATAAACGACCTATTCATGAGATGCTGCCCACATATAGACCGATTCCCATAATGTTTTAGAATTGGAAATCTTTTTATATAAAAGGGAGCGGACATAACAAAAGCTAACCAGTGACAATCTAAGAAATAGAGATAAGTCCGATGCAATAAATAAATACACAAAGTTACAAAATACCAAGCATGAATAATATGAGAAATCCTACTATCATACACAAGTATTGGAAACGCATGATAAGTATTAGCTAGAACTACACATCTAAATCTCTCATGCCCTCGGGATCTACGGGACAGATGAGTAGCAAGCCACCTAAAATCCACAACTTTAATCCTAGACCTCTATAGCCTCCTTTCCTAAGCCATATCATCCACTAATCTTAAATTTTTCAAATCGTATCTAATCACGTCATTCTAACTCTTCCTATGTCTGCCTACCTCGACTCCTTCTATAGTTCGAAAAAGTAATAATCTCATATCTTCTTAGTAGAGCACCTATGCCCCTTTTACTTACACGATCAAATTATCCGTCTAGTTTCTCTCATTTTATCCTCTAAAAATATCAATCCTATTGCGCCTCCAATTATTGGATTCCCACAAGAAAATTGTCCCATTGTGTACCATATACTACAGGAAAATTAAACTTATTTGGAATACTCACATTTCCCGAAAACGGAAATTATAGATGGTCCTCCAAGGACTAAGCCCCTGACCTCGGGGGAGGGGTTGGGATGTCTGCAAGGGGACCAGCTACACACAGTCTGATTAGAATGATTTACATCTTCTATCAGTAGTAAGTGGCTAATAGCCTATTCTTTCGATTTGTGTAGGATGGACCAGCCACTTGTCATTCACTAATGAAGATCATTGGTAAGATGGGAAGGGAATGGAACGAAAAACATCGTTCTTATAGATGGTCAAATGCAATTGTATAACACACCCTGTCTTCATATAAAAAGCAATCAAAAGATTAACACCAATGTCCTTTTGTTTCAAAACAGCCTGTATACATATTGGTAGGGTGTAAATATATTCACGGACCTCTAATTAGGGATGATAATGTGACGGACCTAAATCTAGACCTTAGACGTCTGGTGGAACCATGGATCCTAAGCGGGTCCTAACTGTTTTCTCATTAAAAATTATTTTTTCCACATCACAACATGAATTATCACATTCTAGAAACAAATAATTGAATTTAGAAGACATGATATTCAATAAAAAAATTATATCGGCACATACAATAGCTAAGTATTCTTAGTTATGGTTTACACAGCAAAGATAATATTTTAATACAAACGACAATGACAAAGTCTATCAAATTTTAAACAAGCATAACAAAATAGTTCTTCTTCTGTGACTGGCAGAAAGTAGAGTGACTTTAAGATTTATTAGTTTAGAGTTTACTTTAACCAATTGCTGTTGCCACAATTTTTCTTTTTTAAAATTAATGGGTCTTAAATGGGTCTTGGTTCGGGTTAGACCCAGACCCAGACCTAGACCTGACCCATGTCCCTCATACTCATACCCATTTAAGACTAGCTCGTTGTCATTTCATTGGATCTAGATCCTCTAAATTGGGTTGGGTTCGATGGGTCTGGATTGGGTCTGGGACCCATTGCCATACCTACTTTTAACGAATCAACTTAAACTTTTAGTTGAGATAGTTCTTAAATATTGGATCAGAACGTTTCTGAGTAAGAGATATTGAGTTCGAATCTGAACATCACCCATATTGATTTATTACGCAAGATAAGAGAAGTCCTAGCTGCATCCACGCTTCAAGTTTCAAGAACATTAGCGTGAGGGGACATGTTAGAGGATAAACTATTCCGAACCTTTAATCATCTGCTTAAGCTTTCGATTGATATGGTTCTTAAACATATATATATGTGTGTGTGTGGAATTACATTGAAACTTGTGATCACATATTTAGAAAATATCATCAACCATCCACCTTTATTATAGTAGGACACCCTAATGCTTTTTTTAATTCTCCCATATTGATGATGATTCGAGTAGACCACGTTTAGGGCATTATTGTGACATAATTAAAGTCTAATAATGACAAAATCTAATAGGCATTACCTGAAAAGGAGATTTTGCTGGTACTGTTCGTTCCATTTAGATCAAAATTTCTGCCTTTTTGAAGAAGCGTTTTCCCCCCTGGTTTTTTCAAGATTAAGTTTGAATATGAAAGTAATTTGTTTTTCATTCACCATAATTACCTTTTATAAATTGTCATTCTTTTAGAATTTCAAAAGTCTAGTAATTTTATGTTTTATAGTAGGTGCTTTTTGAACTTTTTCATTGTTAACTAACAAAACTACTCAATTAAGCCAAAAAGGGCACTAAATATTTGGTATCTACAATATAGTGATTTCTTTGGTGAGGCAGACCACACTTGCAAAAGTCTGTGTGTGTGTGTGTGTGTATATATATATATATATATATATACA
>JACYFF010031956.1:107137842-107262433 GCA_017589665.1 Selenicereus undatus | reverse complement strand
ATGTATGTATGTATGTATGTATGTATGTATGTATATGAGTGGGCAACATGCTAAGTAGTAAGTACTTTGGATAAACATGTCAATATTGGGTTCTGTAAATTTAGGACATGTTCTTTTCGATCTATGAGAAGTATTTATTAGTATTTATTACTACAACATACTAAATCAAGTTGAAACATGGTGAAATATGCTGAATTATGCTAAATTATGCCGCAATATATTGAATGATTGAAGAAAATATAACTAGATTTTTTTAATAGCTACTTGAAAATGTTGAATTATATTGAATTGTGCCAAATGATGTTGAAAGTTGTTGAATTATACTAAAAGTTGTTGAATGCTAATAATAGGTACTAATTATAAGTCAAAAAAACATGCCCTTAGATTTATGCATTTCAAGTTCTACTAGCTTCTTTGTTCATAATTCATTGATGCAACATCAGCCTTTGAAAGACCTAGTGAACACACTAGAATAATACAGGATCTAATAAAATCAATCTCTCTATGGTCAAAAGTTAGCCCGTTGTGTCTCACCTTAATCTCCCCTTCCTCGGCTGAACCCTTAGGGGTATAAACTTGGACTTAAATAATCAAAATGAGACATATTTGAGATAAACCCTTCCCGATTTTAGGTCTTATTCTCTTCAACTAAAAAAAGATGCTAACATGTGGGCGGAGCTACATTAGGGTAAGGGGGGTTAATTGAACCCCAACTTTTTAGGGAAAAAAATATGGGATATTTTTATGGATAAAAAATATAGATATATATTAATTAGTTCACATACATTTTGTAAATGTGTGTTTAGTAGGATGGTTGACTGTTCTTTTTTTGTTTTAAAGGGTCATAGGTTTGACTCTCATCACTCTCCTTCTGCGGTGCCTTTCATTTTTCCTAATTTCTGCCACTTGACTCTCTAGTCTTGTTTTACTTTTCTCCTCAGACGCACACTGTCTCTCTATCCAGCCACTGCCCACGCACTCTCTCCCTCACTCTCTGCAGTCTACCCAACCCAGACGCCGCCAGACCCGCCACTAGTGCCATCCACTTTTGCGGGTAGCCGCCTCCACTTTTCCTCAACTCTCCTCCTAACTCTCAAGTCTTAAATCCCAATTTGAAATAACTCCAAAAAATTCTCGGCCCCCCCTACTTTTAATCCTGACTTTGGCCCTTTGCTGACATTGTTAGAAAATTAGGAGGAACTAAAATGAATTACGAACAACTAGAAGAAGCTCCCAAAAAGTCAAAAATCCTTACCAAAATAGTAACATAGAAGAAGTCATAAAGGATAAAAAAGAGTGGGAAACAACCCAAAAGAAGTAATATTTAGGCCCTGTTCTTTTCGTGGTTTAATGAATCCAACTCACTCATTCTCGCACCCACCCACTCTTTCTCCCTTTCCATTCTTTCTTACACTTAAACAAAAATACCACTCATTCCCATCATCACCCACTTCTTCCCCTCCTCCCCACACTCCTTCATTCAACTCTCCAACTTCATTCAACTCCTGTCCACTTCCACCCACTTCTTTCCCCCCTTTTCCACACTCACCCATCCCACACCCATCATTTCTCACTGAAAAGAACAAGGGCTTAGCCATAAGTAACCTCATAGGCCCTTTGTCCCCATCCACAAATAAAATTGCAACTTTGCAAGCATATTGAAGCTAATTACGCAAGAAATGAACACGACTAGTTCTTGACCTTCCAATCCTTTCTTATTGCTAAGAGCAGAGTCCAGCTTGTGCAATTTCGGCATCAGAAGTAATAACTAATAACCAGACAATTTATACAACAATAACATAACAAAAAATCTTTAAAGAGAGCCACACACACAAAAAAAAAAGAAACCATTTTTCATTTGTAGTAAATTACAGGGGAATCTTTGTCTTTGTTCCACATACCACCCTCTTTCAAGTACTCTATATACCTTGAAAAATCAGGGTTAGCAGTCATCTTTTTCTTCTTCCCCTTCCCTTCAAAGAGGCTAAACAAAGGGTGGATCTTCTCAGCCTTCTTCCCTTGCTTCTTTGCCTTGGAGTTGGTTGTAGGAACAACCGGGTCCGACCCCAGTTTTTTAGTGGATGATCCGAATAACACCTGGGCGGGCACGCTTGTGACCCGCTTCAGAACTGCATGATCATGATGATCAGCATAATTAGCTGCAGAATCAATGGTGGTCTCGTCTAGTAGGCGATCGTACCCCCCACGCCGGCCTTTGGTAGTGCTCAAAGCTCTGAACAGAGTCATTGAATTTGTGCGTGTCTGATCAGTTTTGTTACTGTGTGCTGCAGTTTACATGCACTTCAGATGGATCAGATGATAATATGAAAACTCAGATATGGTGGTTGTGGGCTGGAGTTTTTGGGTTTGGGGGGGGGGGGGGGGGGAAGATATGGGAAGGAAAAGAAGAGAATTCAATCACTCAAGTATAAAAAACATGAAGTGTGATGAGTTTTAATAGACAAAGTCTGGTCACATTTGGTATGCTAGCTGATTTAATTAATTCACTTGTGACCCTACTTAGCGTGTCCTCTTTGACTTTCTAATCCAGGGCAACCGCCCAGAAGAAAAGGACCTATCTGACTTTGTTAACATGAGTAAATCATGCTTTGTTCCATGGCCCGCATCTTGGGGTAGTTGTGGATCAAGGGGTGCCCCATGCACAGGGTGCGATATTAGGGGTTCGATTCTCATATAATATAACATTTCAGGGATGTGAGTTCCCCTTTGCTTTTGGTCTGAACTCCATGCTTGAACTAAGTACTAGATCGGGCTAAGAGTGTCACTAATAACAACATCCAAATTCAGACCCCGAAATCTTGTTGGCTACCTAAGTCTTTGTATGTTACCTTCCCCCTCTCCCAAAGCCCCCGGTCAGATACAATAACCATACTCGTACATTACAAAGACGCTAACTTTGTTAACCTTAAACTAAAAGCCTTTTTACCGCCGATTATTCAATGTGAAAAGAAGTTGATGATAGTTTTATAAGACATTTAGCTATAACCTAAAGTTGAATATAATTCCCACAAAGTACTATCTTCAATTTTTTGAAAAGAAAACCAGCTGTCCATCCCATTTAAGGGAAAAGGGGGGAGGGGGGCAAGTAGGGTTGTTAGGATGGATTGGCAGGTCTTACTTGATTTAGTATAGCGGACTCATTCACATTTAAAGGTCGTAGGTGCTTATTATCCTTTTTAATAATAAGTCAAGAGTGCTGGGTTGCTCAGTAATGCACTAATGCTCACTTATTTTTTCAGCCGACTAAATTTTTTGCATCTATATACCCTCAAAATTCCTTACTTCATTAATAGCAGGTTTGACTATAGGGAGAATTTACCAAAAAGATGGCTACAGAGGACATATCATCAAACCAGATGGCAGAAAGAGAAAAAGAACTACCATGTTCTATTGCAGGGAAAGCTCCTGGCCAGGTATATTATAGATTCCAAACCATATTATTTTTGTCTCTCTGGTCGCATAAATGCTTGCAAGGATTAAGACTACCTATATCTGAATTTCCTGGGACTGCACAAAAGCGAGACCTACATTGAATGTTGCTGTTGTTGCTGTCAATTTCTAAGGACTGCAGTGATGGAAAAAGCTATCCTAAAGCTACAAGGGTAACATTTCTTATGTTCATCACCTCGATATAGGCATACATTCAGATCTATACTCTGGTTTAGGGCAACTAAATGATGGCATTTGTGTGTCTGAGCTTCACCAGACCTGATTTGTACTTCGTACGTTCACGTGTTTTCCAAGGTTAGCATTGACTAAGAAAAGATCTAGTTGGGCAGAAGAGTTCATGTGAAAATTATTATTAAGCTATGACCAAGAAAAAGGAAGGCAAACTTTCATGTGGACTGATTCTTACACATATCAGTTTCCGAAGATGACGTTTCTGATGTAAGTGCAACTGCAATATTATATCCTTGAAAATATAGTATGACTTCAGGCAGCATTTGTGGAAGAAGATTTCAATATATTGCTCTTTCGATCTGCAAAAGGTTACATACAGCCACACCGTATGAAGCAATCACAGAGAGTTCAAACTAAGCTAAGAGACCCCAGAGGCGAGCCAATGCAGAGTGTGGGCGTGTTGGAGTACACAGCATTTGCATTATCCCTTAATTATAGTGATTGTTTCTGTTCAAACCTGATTTACAGCGAGGTTACCTAAAGATAGAATGAGTAACAACATCCTAAATAGTCTTTCTATTGCAATACATAGACAACAAAGATGCAAGTCTATAAGTAGTTGGTCAATATTCAAAGACCAACTTTAAATCTGTAATGTTTATCAAGATATATCTACGTTTTCACAAAATACTACGGAAAACAGAAAAAAGAAAGATCACATAGCTCACCCAGTTATGCAGAAGCAGCATGAATGACTTTGATATGGCAACACTCAAATCAGCTGCAACTTGCTGCTAAGTACCATTCCAACAAGCTGATCCAACAACTAGCAGCAATGATGGTCATTTACACGACTCCCACAAGAAGCTGCTCAAATCAGATCAGAGAGGGGCCTGAGAGAAGTGGGTTCTTTTCCATTGCACATTCATACTATTTGAACAGCATATCTCCTATATCCACAATGCACAGGAATTTGAGGGCATCCGATACCGCAGGACTGAACACTGTTTCCTCCATCAAACATCTGCCTGAGTATGGGGAAGCATTTTGCAGTTGCAGAGAAGTCCAGGTCATTAGAAAATCACTGCAGTTTTCCTAGTTTCTACAAGATTACCAGCCATCAGATAACATTTCCCAGCAGAAAATAAAAAGATGAGTTCTACAGTAATCCCTGTCATCAGCTGCGTCCACATGTTGAACAAGCACAGCAGTAAACCCAGTATTAAATGCTGTCCAAGCATGGTCCAAGGAGAAGTAGATGTAGACAACCTTAGCATAGAGGCTAATGTCTCACCATGCCAAATACGGCTGCATAAGCCTATGACTGCCAAAATGGATGTCACTAAGAGAGAAACTTAATAGATTTATTGGCATCAACATCATTGTGACATACAGAGAACCAGCTATTCCCAGCTTGCTTAAACAACCCGTTCTTTTTCATTTCAAGCCTTAGTTGATCAACAATATCCCACTTTCCAATAGCTGCATAGAAGTTCGAGACTAAAACATAAATTCCAGGCTTATCTGGCTCCAAAGCAAAAAGATGTTTCACAGCAAACTCACCCCTTCAGACATCGTTGTTCTGTGCACAAGCATTCAGCATCGCTGTCCACACAGCGGCAGTGGGCTTAGTACCCTTCTTAATCATCTCATGGTACAAACACCACACTTCTCCAATATGTCCTGCTCGACCTAATATGTCTGCGAAGCCAGCATAATGAGCTGAACTTGGAATCAAACCATACAACAACAACAACAACACCTCCTAGTGTGGGTTCCGCTTTCGCGGGGTCTGGAGAGATCCAGACGTAGGCAACCTTACCTCAACCGGCATGACTACCCATTAATAGACTGATTCCAAGAGACCCACAAAACGAGATTTAGTGAAAACATTTTATAAGAGAAGGATTTTGTGGAAACATTATATATAAGAAAAGTTTTGTAAACAAACCATACCTCCCCTCAATAGACTTTAAAACATTCTCAGCCTTGCTCCACTAGTCCTGAATGTGAACAAGCAGAGAGAACTGCAAGGATTGTCACATCATTTGGCAATACATCACTTTCATCTTGTTCCATTTTGGTAAAAAGGGCAATTGCCTCATGCCCTTTACCATGACTTTATCATGCTAGTCCATGATGCCACATCTTTGTGGGGAATCCCATCAAAGACTGCATGGGCATGGTTGATCTTCCACAATTTTGCATACATGTCCAACAAAGCATTGCTCAACTGAATATCATCCACAAAACACAAACGAAGAGCTACACAATGAATTTGCTTCCCAACCCACAAATCTGATTTCTCAGAACAAGCTGCCAAAATGCTGGTCAAGGGCACTATATTAGGCCTCATTGTACTCATTATCAAGGATGCATCTTTATACTTCTTATTCTTCACACATGCGGTAATGAATGAATTGTTAAGTACATTATCATTTTTGCAATTCAAGCACACGTAGACCTTAATAGCTATGTCAATCAATCCAACATCCGAGTAAAAGTCAATCAAGGCAGCGGCCAATATGACTAAATCACGTCCTAGCGTGACAACCAAACCATGAACTTGCAAACCCTGCCTTACAGCCTTCAGACTAGAACATGCTTTAAGCAAAGAACGCAAAGTAAACTCAGTAATTTCAACCCTTTCCTTCCTCATCTCCTGGAACACTTCCAGCCCTTTCCTAGGCATCCCATTTTGCAGAAAATTCGAACGCATCGCATTCCAGGAGACCACATCTTTAGAACCCATCTCATCAAACACCTGAACGGACTCATCAACTAGACCATACTTGGAATACATGTCCATAAGAGCTGTTCTGGGAACAATTTCGAGGTCACAAACCACATTTGATCATCAGGGCATGAACTTGAAAGCCCTTTCTGAAGTTGGGCAATGCAGAACAAGCACCCAAAACAGGTGTGAAGGTGTGGGAATCGAAGTCAGTGCGAGTGCAAGAAAAGTGTTGAAAGAGTGACCACGTAGAAAGAGGGTCACTGTTGCGAAGATGGGACGCAAGGAGAGAGTTGAGATAGATGAGGTCTCGTTCAGGCTTTTCGTCCAACAGATGGTGGGTGTGGACTAAAAGTAGTTGAGTTTGGGCGGGTAGCTTGGAATTACGGGTACTGGGTGAGTTGGCGGGGTATAGAAACAGACGTGGAAAGGGCCGGACAAACAACATAACTAAATCCTCGGCGTGGCGTTGGCAAAATATGAGGGAGAATTGCCAGATGTAGGAACTTGCGTCTAGTTGTTTACCCCTTTTGGGCTTGCTCCACTGTAGTCTGTTCGGATATTAGGAAAAAAAAAAAAAAGAGGAGATTTGCGTCTTTGGGGTTCACTTGTAAAATAGTATCAAAGTTATGGTATAATTTGTGGTACTCACAACATCCAATCTCACCAATTTTTCCTTAGTCTAATCATAATGTATGATATACTAAGTTCTAGGTCAAATTAAAGGTTTTTTTTTTTTTTTTTTAAAAAGTTGGTTTTTGTTAAAGACCTTTGTCTTGCAGGAAAGAGGCATTGTTGTGACCGTATGAAAAGAATAAGGATAAATGAAATGGATGGATAGAGGGTTTAATTTCATAGTGGTGAGTGGGAACCCTAATTATGAAATGCCACAGATTTCAGAAGACTTGAATAAACAAGTTACATTTCTTAAGAAAACAAGTTTGAATAAGTCCTCATATTCAAGTACAGACATGATATGAATGTCTCCTGCAAAAAGTGGGCAATTTATGCCATGTGATATCTGCTTGATGAAATTTATTTCCCGAGCCAACAATGGCTAATCTTACACAAACAAATACTCTCACAATTTTCATATCGACTTCTTTCAGAACCAGTAGTTAGATCACAATGGCATAGGGTCAGCCTCTTTTTCCATTGATTCTAAAATCAACAATCACATGAGCAAGGCAAAAAAATCTGACCTAATTCAGAAATGGCTAACTGGTCCCATGCTAAGGTTCTGGATTTTCTATTTCCTGGTGGCAGGGGAAAACAATTCAGAAATGGCTAACTAGTGACTTGAATGATGCACATCATGTCGAGGTTCTGGGAAGAGGAAGATCCTTAATCTGCATTTGTTTGTACATCCAGTGCCGATTTTCCAGAGTTACGTCACCCCCGAGTGAACGAATGACAGACCCACCACTGCAAGAGCCCACTTTGCAGCAGTCTTCCAGGGATAACCCCTTTATCAACCCATATATGAACCCACTAGCAAATAGGTCACCGGCTCCAGTGGCATCGCATGCTTGTGCTTCCCCTATTGCTGAAACCTTCACTCTCTGCAGGGATACCATGGCCCAAGTATCACCATTTGGGATTCAATATTTGGAAACTTTTAGAATGCAGAATAGGAACATAAATATGTTTACTTTTCAGACAGCTAAAAAACCAATTTGCGCAAGTTTTCAGCTGGATTTTTGAGGTTAAAGCGATATGTCTCTAAACTGTCTTCCACTGCCATTTTATGGGGTAGTAGGTAGTTAATGATTTTCATGTAGAGTATAATGAAACAAACCTCTGCATCTCCAGGGTAAGGTTCTTACATCTAATTCCCCCTATATACTGTTCAGGCAGGACTGTTGAGTGTGGATATAATTGATATGGATAGAATGAGAGCAAAAAAGATGCGTTATTTGAACTGAGTAGACAAAGCATACCTCCTTTCCATGCTTTGCAATACAACCATTTGAACCAAGGGTTACCACTGCCCATTTGCAATATGTGGCTAGATAATCAAGAGCTGCTTCAGGGCTTGTGTCTTGTTTTCCCCTACAGCAAATAGCATGACAGCAAAATCAGTCAAAAGAAAATACTGAAATGAGCATACTCAATGAGACCAATCATGGCTATTTAATTCTAAGCAAAATAGCAACGGAAAAGGAAGAAATGAAGCTTCTGAAGCTCGTCAATGGAGAATACGGCCTATGCTAGAGGTGCTGACTACCTCACAACCTCCATGGCTTCATCTTCATTGGCAAAGCAAAGGTCAATATCTCCAGACTCCAGCAGTCCTACCAGAGCTGGCCGATTGTTTCGTACCATCTGCCAAATTAGATCCTCCATGAAATTGGACAAGAATAAATATACAACTTATAAATTTCTATCTTTACACCCTGCACCTAAGACGCAGGCAAGGGAAAGAAAATAATAAAACAAACCTCAAAACTGGCTAAATCCAAGGAGACAAGAACCCCATCCCGTTTGGCAGTTTGAGCAGCAGCATGGATAAGTTCTAGGTTGATTGCTGCGAATCTCATTACCAACCACTGCAGGAGAAAAATGAAATATTGCTCAGATTTCTGGCAAAGCAGAAGCAACAGAGGCGTTGCTCAACTAAAGGTTTGTTACTTACCCAGTTCCTTGTTCTCATCTCAAAGGATAGAAATCACATTAACTATGTGAATACTCAGGGTGGGTTCTTTTTCCCTTTCGGGGGTGGGGGGAGTTGGGGGAGGGGTGGGATGTGCGGAGATAGCCCCCAACATTCAGATAGCACATGAAATATTTTGCTATTATTGGGCCCAGAACATCATATTAAATTTTGGTCCTGCTAATCAAGCAATTACCCTCTTGACGGAGGATGTTCTGGTTTGACCTCAAATAAAAAAAGCCCCCCTGGGTTTATTTAGCAAACATAAAGAAAAAGAAAAATAATGTTGGCATCTAGGATTCGGTTTATGAGCAAACTAAAGATCATTCAGTTGGTAGGCAAATAGTATGAGATCATCAATGTACTAAAACATGAAAAAGGGTTAGTACCTTGGAGCCCCTGAAGATGTCTTCTGTCAACTCATCAGCCTGAAAGAGGTACAAAAGGATGGAAGTAGTTTAGTACATTCATATAGTTTTCGCAGTCATTTGCACCACTTTTCCCTCTTCAATTGGCGAGAGGAACAAGAATTGGATAGTGTCATAAAAGCACATGAAAACGAGAGCCACACACCATAAGTCTAACAGCATGAGAAAGACATGGTCGCATTGTACGGTTTCCAACTTCATCAACCAAACAGACACACTGCATTGCACATCTGAATCCAGTTAAAAAACTTTCCACTGTATGCAATGCATAAGATCCACATAGTGTTTCATCATGTCAGAACATTCAGAGACATCACCTGGGCAGTTGGTCCCTTCTTTGTTTTCAATCTAGAAAGATCAACATGTTTGAGGCTCATATTATGTATGAACAATTTTCCTTGCTCGTCGTCTCCGCATGCACCAACCAGTCCAGATGTTATCCCAAAGCATGCAGACAAACCTCGAATTGTATTTGCAACACTTCCTCCACCCAGAGTTTTGATAGGAGAAAGGCCATCTTGGGATGGAGCAATATGAGTTTTGACCTCATTTAGTATATGCTTCACATCCTCCCACGCAACCTAACGCAGTTTCACAAGATTATCAACAATGGAACCATCAAAGCGGGAAGAAGAATATGTCATATTGCACTACTTAACAACATAATGCAATCAGAGTTGTTGTCAACATAGAAGAAACTAGAGAGTCAACAGGCCAAACAAATGAGACCTTAAATGGATAGACAAAAAAAGAAGAGTTAACATTTGGGCCCTGCATAAATGGCAACAAATGGTTTGACAATGAAATATGTAACCACAAACCAGTGAAATGAACAGTCTATTTGCAATTAAGGGTAAGGGTAAGTATACCAACCAAACCCAGAAGTCTTGGGTAGTGGTACTGTTAAACGAAAGGCACAAGATAATCCTTCTTCGTAAAGATATCTACAATATGAACTTTAATATCATCTGAGCCACTTTGAGTTGCTAACATGAATAGTTTCGCCCACGACTAGTTGTGGGAAAGCTATGACCATTGAAAGCTCAAATATGACCAGACATTAAGCAATCATTGCTTTCCAGTTTCTTAAATCTATATATGCTCCAATTAAGTTAGTGCACACCCCACCAGAATCATTCTCCATCACCAATACTGCAGTAGACTATTGAATTTTTAACTATGAATCAAAGTCATCAACAGAGTAAACCCATGAATAATGGCTTGCAAAAGAAGAGCAGAGAAAACAAATACAATACTACAAAAATGGAACCATAGAAGTGGATCAAGAGAAAATATTAGAACTTGGTACTTAAGACCAGTTCATTGGTAATTGGTAAAGCTCTTTTATACACAGCACAACTGATTCAACATTGCACGGGCATTATCAGTTTAAAGCTCAGAGCTTTAGGGACAATATGCACTCTAAATTCACGGGCACACACTGAAACTATTTCTAACAGTTCAATCCAATGTAATATGTGGCAAGACATGTCCCCACCATGTTCCAAATCAAATCCCCTTCATTTTACCGGTGAATCAAATCAAATTGCAATCAAATCAAGAAATCCTCAAAAGGGTCATTCCCCTTTGCATTTCTATCAACAATTAGACCCTAACCAACAAATAATTGAAGAAAAAAAATGAGATGGGCAAGAAAAAGAAGAGCATTGAAAGAATTACAGGAATGGAGCCACCCCTTTCACCGGGGATCTGATCAAGAAGAGACCAATCGACCCTGGCCATATGATCAACAAGGGCAGATGGTTGAAGACCCAAAACAACAGGGGCTTTTTCTTCCTTTTCATGGGTCTTGGCCCCTACAACACTATGCCCATTTCCATTGGCAATTAGATTAGGGTCTGCCCCCATTTTCACCCAACAAACTCTGCAAGAAGAGGGGTGATGGAGTGAGATTTTCTTACCCACCTCAAGTATTCACGTCGTGGTGGGTCTTTTATAGTGGGAGAATTGTTGTTGTTGGGTTGTTTCAACAGTCTCTGAGAATAAGTGCTGTATAACAGTATAATTACCCCATGGGATTTCCCACTTCCCGGAAATTCATGGAGGAGATTTGTATATTTGACGAAATTCAGAAATTATAAATTGAATTTTGAAATTTTAGGAGTCACAAAATTTGTAGACGAATTTCCACAGTTGCAGATCAGTCTTGAAAAAACAATGTTTTTATAAAGCTCTCAAATTTCTATAAGTGTCACCTTCCCTCTTTGTTAACGAATATATAATTAGAAGTTGTCATATAGGGTATTATAACTAAATTGCACCAACAATACAAGCATTCAACAAAAACACCAATAGCGTTGGTGTAGTTTTTTATGTGCTCCCAGAAATATGTGCTCCCACTTTTTATGTATATATTTTTTTACATGCATGTATTTGTCATATATTAATTTTTTAATACATATTTGCTGATGTGGTTGCTGAAATTATGTACTCCTAGGAGTATGATATATATATATATATATATATATATATATATATATATATATATATATATATTGTAGCATTGGAGTATAGTGAAAAAAGTAATAATTCCTTTTTTTCTTGGTTGTGCAATTATGAAAAATAAGTTATTGTTAACTTTCAGTTGGTATATTAATTTGGTTTTTGTTTCTTATTTGTTGAGAAAAAAAATATCAAATTTTGCTATTCATGCAACAATTTTTATCAAAACCATATGCAAATTAGATCATGGATTCCTGAACTGTTAAGTATAGTAATCTAGAACACCACAAAATAAATACATGTACTTAACACAATTTAATTATCAAAATAAATAAAAAAGGTCATATAGCAATATTGGAATATTCGCATTTCATATAAGATATTTGAATCCTATCATTAATGGATATTCTGGATAATATCTAATAAGACGAACTTTTATAGCATTCATGCTTTAAGCACAAAGGACATTCACACGAGGAGGCATATTACAGTATAAATCGATTCATAACCTTTAACCATCAACTTTTATCGATTTCTAGGTTTTCAATCATCTGAAACCCAAGAATAAATATGTACTCTAAGAGTCTGTTCTTTTCATTGGTAAATTGGAGTTGATGAAAAGGTGAAGTTGGTAAATGTAGGTTGAAGGTTGTATTTTTTGTTGAAGTTGGTTGAAGTCGGTGAAAATTGGTTGAAGTTGGTATATTTTTTGAAATTGGTTAAAATAGTGAGAATAAAAGTTCGAAGGAGGTGGATTGAAGTGGGTTGGAGTAGGTTGAAGTGAGTTGAAATTGATTGAAGTTGATATTTTTTATTGAAGTGGGTTGAAGTTGATATTTTTTTATTGAAGTGAGTTGAAGTTGATTAAAATAAATTAAAATAGATTAAAATAGATTGAAGTTGATAAATAGAAAGAAATCCAGGAGAGAACAAGCCCTAAATCTCTAACGCTACTTCCACGGCAGGAGAAGTTGAGCTTAGCCTAAAAAAGATAAAAATAAAAGACACCTTTGCTTTAATCACACGTCAAAGAAAGAGAGACAAGAATCTTGAAGATTAAATAACAAAAAGCGACTTTGCCCAGTGGCTGCAGCAAGTTGTGGGGTGGGGAAGGGGAGAGAGAGAGAGTGGTCTTTTGCATTTGGAACGTCCCCTCATGCAATTGTAAGGTTGAATGCCTTGTGACTTTGATTTGATGAATTACTAAAAATTAGGGCAATGATTTGGTCCACATGTATACAACAACCTTACAAAACAGAATCTATCCACAAATGTTCAGCCACGCCGCTTAACTTGTTGAATATAACCCAAAATCCATGTGACAGAAGAGACTAAGCATCAATAATTTGGATAGAGTATGACCCCACAAAACAAACATTAGACAAAAATGCAACTTAGGCCTAAAGCCAGCAATGGAAATGAAAAAGAAACTAAAAATGCACTGGAATTTTGTCATCTCTAATAGGCTTAAACTGACTTTTGCTAACAGTAGGACATGGAGATGAGAAAAAGTGTAGGCATAATTGGGCAAATGTTGCCGCTAATCATAGTGCTGTTTGACAATGACAGGCTAAAAAGAGAATCTGTAGTGTCATGAATGACAGGAGGACGAACTACAGTTTTCAGAAAGTATTCTTGCTGATAACTTTCTTTGGTGAACATATAAAAATGCTGAAATCACTGGACGGGAGCTAAAGTGAAACAAATAAGATCCTTTGTTTGACCTCGTTCCTGGATGCCTTTGCAACTTCTGTGACATAGACGGTGGCACCATAGACACATGGATGGCAAAGTGCGTGATGTTATCTAGACAGTGGTTATTGAGAAGCAAAATCACAAAATCTGAGAAATCAATGGGAATTAAGTAGAACACCTGAACTCAGAGTCAATCGACTGCACAGCGGTCACATAGAATGTACTAGTATATATATATATATTTTTTTTACAACTTGAAGCCCAGTGAGACTGCCAGAACATCATAGTAATCACTCTACTGATTGTCACAAAGAAAGACAACACAGTTGCAACCTGAAGCCCCATGAGATTGCTAGAAGTTACTCATTATCTTTCATAACCATGAAGATACATCCACTGGCCAATTCTTGCTAGAAGGCACAAAAGATGCAAACAATGATAGATGGTCATACTCAAACCGGCCGAAAAAGCCTTACTCACTTCCCCATTTGCCACCAAAAACATAAAAGGTCCTTTTTTTTCCCTATGCATTCCCACTCCTTAAAAAAAAATATATATCAATTCTTTTCAATCTGTATCACTCGTTTCTAATTCTCACTAATCCTTAACTTTTTTCCCCCTATGCATTCCCACTCCTTTAAAAAAAAATTTACTAACTATTCTCAATGCTTACCAATCCTTGACAATTCTTACCATTTTTTTTTCTACTCATTCGCACTCCTTAAAAAAAATCTATCAACTCTTATCAATCCTTGCCAATCCTTTCAAATTCTCACCGGTTGTCCCCCCCCCCCCCCCCCCCCCCAAAAAGAAAAAATCTAATCATTTCAAACCCTTCCCAACTCTTATCAGTTCTTCCTAGTCCGTTCTGTTTCCAACTCTTATTTACCAACAAAAATTTATCATTTTTTATTTTAATTTTAAGACAAGCATTTGTTATCTTGATCCCGGCCTTGTTTAAAAAATAATTATTATTTATAGTTATGATCGATTGTTAAATTGAAGGAATTTGTTTACTCCAAATAACTTAATATTACCAAATCTAATATAACTTTTCATTCACCTATTGCTCAGGTCAGGAAAGTTTTTAGCATTTCTCAGCTCCACATTTTTGCAGACGTCTGAAAACGATAATTCATTACAATCTAGCATTGGCACTACAAAGAAGAGGGGCTCAACTTTCCGATATATGGAATCAAACAACAGTTTCAAAGCCAAAATTGTGTGGCATAAATGTTCAGATTATTGGAACTGAAGCACCCATCCTTGGCACTTTCTGGGCATAGCCAACAAAAAGAAACTTTTGACAACAAATCCCAACAAAAAGACACCAATCATTGGTGGAAATCTCGACCTAAGAAGATTTTGATGCTCCCTTGTCTGGTTGAATATTGTCGGGAAGGGTAAGCTCTGCTGGGGTTTCTCGAATAACACCAAGCATCGAGTCATATTCCTCATCTTTATGGGCATATTTCTTCCTCAGCACCTTTTCGAACTCAATCGCATCAAAGCTCTTGGCATTTTCACCTGCATGAACCTTTGCTAGGTTCATATAGTTAGCAGCAGACTCTGCAAAGAAAGCTATCTCATCTTCTGTGAGGTTTCTCAGAAACTTTGCTGGATTTCCACCCCACACCTGTATTTTATAGATGTTAACATGCAATCAGGAATCCAATTATATCTGACCAGAGAAAAACCCAAGTAAATAATCAAAATTGCATCAGAGGCTCTAGCAGCATTCCAATCAGCTAATGGAGAAACTTCAATTATTTTGCCCTTGACATTGTTAGTGTAAATTAATATGGCTTGGCATCTGGCAGAGGTCACAGGTCCATAGAGCACACAGGAGTAGGACGCCAGCAGCCAATTCTTAGACATCAGTCCATATCAAATGAGTTGCCAGCTGACGGCTCTGCCCAAGGATGAAGTTCCATCAACCAAAAAAGTCTCCTCAAATAGGCATATTCAGATTTAAAAGAAAGCGAAGTTTTTCATAACTCAGTTGCTTCAGGGGTATTGGGTACACCCCCATCCAAGACAATAGCACTACTTCAGGACGCATACCCTAACAAGCACAAGAAATTCCAAAATGATGAATTATGGCGAAAGGAATATACAGAAGCTATCACAGTTCCGCGCTAACTTCCCAAATGTTTAGTCGAGTTGCCTGATTCATCTCTTAAATGAATGTGACTTTGCAAAAAACATATATGGAAGAAAAATGATCTTGGGATTAAAATGGAAACTATTGGCTATTTAGCTTAGGAAAGGTGGCTCTTCAACTGGACTTCCTACTTCATCAAGACCAAGGTTAATGACAGTATCAGTTTAGTTAACTTTGTCTTGGTCTTATGGGGTATTTGGCTCCATAAAAATGATAAGGTTTTTTAGAAACATGCCCCCAAACCCTATGTGTTGTTGGAAACTCTCAAGGAGGAATTTTCAATCATGAGAGCAAGAAGTAAGCAGAGTCCAAATAGCAACACTGGATGGGGAAGGAATACAGCCAAGTCAGTCATTCCAAAGGGGGGCATACATTCCAGACCAGATAACTATCATTCTTTTTGTTAATGATGCAAGGTGTCCGAACAGCAAATCCGCTGGCATAGGAATAGGATGGGGTCGCATGGGGTGATGATCATAAAATAGAAAGTGGATTTTGGATGGACTACACTCCATCAGCATCGCAAGTAGTGGCAACCACATTGAAAGTGGCTTTGAAAATAGCAGAATCGAAGGGCTGGAGGTGGTTGCAGATTTACACATCACCAAGACATGCTGGTAGAGTTCTTACGAAGAATGATCTGCTCTAGTCATGAATGATCTGTCTTGCTTAGTTCTCGTTTTTAACGATAATTACTAGGAATGCTTCCAGGATCGCTTAGCCCGGAATGCGGATCGGTGCTTATTCGACAAATTCAGTTTAATTTAGTATTAGGATCGCTTGTTCCCTGAACGCAGATCGCAGGGGTATACAGCACTTACAGTAACTACAGTTTTAACTAATTAGGGATTCCAGATTTTGAATGATTTCCAAAGTTCCTAGACTGTATGTCCAGGGGACCAGGAAGCCCGTAGCTTGGCGGCCAGAGCCAGGAGGAGAGGCTTCTGCATTATTGCCTTGACTGTGTTTTTTCCCCCTCCCTCTCCCTTGTTTGAATGAACTGAGAGAGAGAGAGAGAAAGAGAGAGAAGGGAGGGGGGGAGGACTTCATGTGTTTTAAGTACTCAAAAGTCCATTGAGCAAATGTCTGCCACTCACTCCCTCACCCAGGGTTTCAATCACTATGTGAATTGAGTGAAAAGTCAGAACTCAACTGGTATACTAATGAAGAAAATGCGTTAGACCACTTTATTTTCTTGATGGACATGGATAAAGCCCTACTCTCTTTGATCCCAAGCACTTGCCACAGAGTACAGACATTCTATGACAAGTGTGCTAGTAATATATCAAAACATAGACCTCCAAATTACTACAGCAAACACCGGGTGTAAAATTCATGATTCCTCATGAGCAAAAATTTTTTTCTTTTTTTTTTTAGGGGGGGAGGGATCTCATAACCTATCCTTAATCAAAAGTCATGGAGTAAGATAAGAAAATAAAACACCAAATGTCGTATGATTTAAGAAGGGACGGAGTAGGGAGTTCGGAATCAACCTGCCCAGAAGGAATTCTGGTGTTCTGTCTAACTAAGGCTCCCGCAGCAACCATGGCATGTTTTTCAACAACTACTCCATCAAGTAGAGTAGCACCCATACCAATAAATGCCTCATCATCGACGGTACAACCATGTAACACAGCACTGTGACCTGCTCAATTCATATTTAAGGTCAAAAAAGTTGATAAATAAAGAATAAAAATAGTTAGTACCAGGCATCATCTCAAGTGTTGCTCACCTACAGTAACATTATCTCCAATTATAGTTGGCAATACCTTCCCAGCTAAGTTAGATTTGGCCACATGAACAAGGGAATTGTCTTGAATATTGGTCCCAGATCCAATACTAACGTGGTTCGCATCACCTGCGTAACAGACAACTAAATGAGGCAGCCTACAGCGAATATGCAAGTGTGCACACGCCGAGAATTGAGTTAGAGCCTCCTTTTTCTAAACACAAAAACACCATACGCACAAATAACAACAAATAAATGAATTGTATTCCTATCGCTTGAGTTTGCCTTGCAACATGGCTACCATTCAGAAGCGTTACATATAAATGCGCAAACATGGAGCCAGGGAGCCTTAAGATGTGCAACACAAATGAGAAACTATATCAGTGTGCAGCACAAAAGCTTATCGTTCAGATAAGAGAACAACATAGGAATTTGAATTAGATCCAGCCACTAAATGATAAACGTCTCCTTGAAAGGAAAACAGGTTGCTCCCATTACATCAAGAAGCAGAAATGCGCATGCACAGCCACAAAAGCACATGCACAGAGAAATCTCTCTCTAAAAACCTAAAAATAAAGGCACATTGGCAGTGCAGGGCAAGAGCAAGAAAAGAGGAGAGGGGTATATGCAAGCAAATGGTCACAACAAAAGGGTATCTGTGAGCATGACTGTAGTGCTGAAAAAATGAAGTGCTACAGGAACAATAATAAAGATGATAGAGGATTTCCCTTAAGCCAATAGCAGCAGTTTTTAGAAAGCTTACCCCTTAAGACACATCCATACCAAATAGAGGAACCCTGTCCAATCTCAACATCTCCAATGACGGATGCACTTGGAGCCACAAATGCTTCCTTGTCAACAACTGGCTTCTTGTCAAAAATGTTCATCAATGTCCTATGTCGAGACACTAAAAAAAAGGAATCATTGATAATAGAGAGTCAGACTGCAAAATAGATTATGTTCAAAAACTCAAAATTAACAAGGTACTACATCAGATACTCTTTACAGGAAATTACGCTGAGTGAGCAGCCAATTACCCCCTCATACACAATATATACACAGAGGGGAGAAAGAGAAGAAAGATAACTTGAAAAAAAGAAGATTTGATGCAAGAGATCTCCTTGCAACCATAGCAGAACCACGTCAGAATACAGTCTCCGAATGCAAAAGTGAATATCCTTGTTTGCATCATAAGAAGGGAGAGAAAGTCTGACTGCGCCACAGAAAACAGATAGCCCTGTCTACCCTCTGACTTTCCATTAAATTCAAAACTTAAACCCTTTTCTCCATACCACTGAAAAGGGCAGTCTGGATATCTGTTCTTCATACCCAACGGAGACAAGAATCTAACATCATTCTCTACTGTGCTCAATTCCATTGAGCAAAAGAGAGGAATTTATCAGAATTATTCACTATCGTTATGTGAGCCACCCATAATACATTGTCTTGGTAAAATTTCACCTGAGTGTATATCCTAAGTTCCTTGCTAGCTCTTGCATACCTCCATTGTCTTACATCACTCAGTCAACCAAGCCTCAACACACCAAATAAGGTAAGCTACTTCGATCTTCAACCCCCAGCTCCACAGGGGAAAAGAAAAAGAACCAACAAATAGCCACCTAATCCAAATAGGATAGCTCAGACTCCCATCTGTCAAATGAACCAAGCAGCCAGCTAATACATGAAATCTCACAGAAAAAAGCCAAAGTTGAACATAATGAGAGAAGAACAAAGAAACAAATCAAACAATGCATAATATTGCATAAGCGGAGGCCAGGAATGTAAAAAGCTCAAAAAAAAGAAAAGGTTATACCGACCAGTAATAATCTATAACCAACCAAAAAAAAAGGATGATCAACTATAGGCATCTCGGGAATTTAGGAAAAGCCCAACAGGTTCTTCACATTCACTGTTTCCATAATCAGTTCACAAGTAACTTGCATATGCTGTCCAAATCACCTCAATACGTCATTTTCCATCCTGGCCTAAATATATTTACCTTCCTTGAGCTGTCCCATTGTAAAACAATAATATGATTGACCCAATTAACCAGTGTGTCTTGTTTACCATGGATACTTCTGCATTAGAATTTGCAATCCCTCTTATGTTCTCCATGACATCTGAGCAAAACTAATCAATCTTATTTGGCCATACCACAACTAATCAATCTTATTTGGCCATACCACAACTAATAAATATGGGCAAATGCAACTCCACTGAAATAAGAGGAAAGAAATGATACTCATCACCCAACCCCATTTGAGAAGATCAGGAATCTCCAGCACTATGCTAGTCCACTCAATCATCAAACACTCAGTCACACTCTCTCTAGTAGACAGTTTTCCATATGATTAATTTAAACTATATTAATCAGAAATAATCACCAGCAATGCTCACTGAAATGGAGACCTGTGACAACAATCAGTCCACTTGTACAATAATCATCATGCAATTGGACAGGAAACTACACTATTAATTCATGCCATGATGCCACTTAGACAACTAAGGTTGGTTTTGACTTGCCAACATATCTCCACCAACTTTCACACACAGGCATTCAACCATAGTTCTCAAAACAAAGATGAAACACGAGCCTTCAAACCAAAGAACCACTAGAATCACTGGTAAACTTCGCTCAAATATTCCTTCGAAGATCAAAGTATTTATAGAGCACTCTAACTGTCGCTCCATCCCAGTACACATGTCCAATAATCCTTCACAGAAACTGAAGGTAGCTCCCATGTCCTAGTTATAAGCAATACAAGAACACCCCAAACACCTCAAAACCATCTGTACCCATCAACTGCCCACCTCCAAATTCTCAATGACCCATCCTCTAAAGACGGAATCGATTCTCAACAGCAACCCTAATTGAAAATTGTTCAAATTGAAAATTCCATAACTTCAAACAATTGGAGTCTCGATGTCAACAGCAATAGCATTTGATCCATCTTATATTCGACCATTGCGATGTAAAACTACAAACAACAGATCTATACATTAATGTAGGAAAAGATTAAAGCTTACGTTGTTCCTGGAAGTAGTAGTTGCCCTGAAGACGACATCCGAGACGATCAATTGCTTGACCAGTCTCTCTGATCCAAAATCCCACAGTGTAAACTGCCCTTCCCAAAGTACCCATCTGCACCTTCTTGCTCGGATTGATATGAAGACGACGAAATTAGGGTTTTTTTCCCCAATCAGCGAATGCCCAGGTTTTGGGGATAGTGAGCTAGAAGCGAACAGAGAGAAAACGGAAATGGTGAAAGGGAAAAGAAAAAACAAAAGGCCACACGCCGCAGTGGGCGAGAGAGAGAGATAGAGTCAATTCCAACTTTCACTGTGCTTGTTTCTTTCTACCTTTGTGTGTTTTCACGGTTTATTTGCAAGGGAATTTCATCCACTGGGCTTCCTGAAGTTCCTAGTCTTCAACGAAATGAAAGGAAAAAGTAACTTTTTTTTTTGTTTTTTGGGGGGTGGAGGACGAAGTTGCTTTTTCTTTCTCGGAACAGTTAATTAAAATAAAACGATCATATCACTATTTATATTTTATTGTTAAAAAAATAACAGATCGAGGAAAATGAAACACTAAAGACACACTTCCCTTTTCGCCCAAAAACATTTGGTTCAACATATCTTTCTCTTCTCTTAGACTTCCCCTTCCCAGTGTCATAAGATAATTTTTACCCAATTCAAATCTTGCACGGCACTAGATGCAACCCCACCCAACCAAGAAAGGTTATCAAGGAATCAAAAAAATGCGTTTTACTCTTCTGTACTTGGAATTTCTAATAATAGCTCTAAAATTTCTTCACATACTCTCGAAAATGAACCTCTTTTTGTTGGAGCGTTGAAATTTGGCTTTATCTTAGTGCTCGACATGCTTGTGGTAGAATTGCTTTTTGAATTCCTCATTAAATGCCTCCACCCGTGGTGGTGGCACTGGAGCCCTTCTTAACGTCATCACACCTACGGGGCCACTATAGGAGGGCAATGTCTCTAAGGAAGAGTGAGGCTTTGCTTACCTTTTGCACCTCCTCCTCAATACCCATCATCATGAAGTAGGTCTCCAACCACCATAAGAAATTATCGATCTCCTTAGTATTCCTTACCCCATTATAAAAGTTGGAGCTCCTTCTTGTTGCCCCCCAGACTTGAGCTCTAGAATGTATTGGTCCCTGTCTTCGACCTTGTCATTCAAGCTGGACATAGTGGCGTGCACTTATGCTAGTTTCTCCTGCACGAAGGTGATCAAGTTCTTCCTTTTGAATTTCTGGCCACCTTGTTGGTTGTTGGTGAAAGATGCGATCACGCCTGACATGGTTCCTCCTAAACCAGCCTTTATACCAACCATCATAGCATGATAGTCCACTCAAACTTAACTTCTGTGCGACACAGCAACTAAAAACTTAAACTCACGTGTGGCCCTAGCAAACTTCACCCGCACCCTTCCAAATTTGCTAGTAGTTCATCCAAAGTGCTTGACTTGGGGAAACTACGCAAGCAAGGAAATTAAGGGAAATTCGGGACAAGAGGGTTCAAGGGAATGGCTTACATATTGCTTATGACTTACATGGTCACAAATGAGGCCATTCCCAAGCATTTATGATCTTATGCCTCTTCAATGGACGAGAGACTCATTTGATCCTGCTACTACTATGGATCTTTTAGATCCTTCTATAAATATTTGCGTACTTGACTAAGTGCTAGAATGTTATGGGACATTTTAGAAAGAGTGCTGTAGAAAGTTCTAGAGGATTCCAAAGACTCCACAGCAATCTAGAAAGTCTTGGAACAATCTAAAAGACTCCATGCCTTCCATAATCTCAGCCTGCAACGAAAGCACAAAATACCTGCTTTTTTAACAATTTAGGAAGTATTTGCACTTCCATTTTAAAAATGAAACTGACTTTGTTTCTGCCCTCTCACTTAGCATTACAGTTGCCAGATAGTAACATTTGGATCTGTTTGAGCCACATTGGACAAATTATCATGAGAATTACACCCAAATTGTGAGCTCGAATCTCATGACTGGGGCTCCAAGAGGCTCCAAACCCCAATCATTCCACTAGCAATTTTACAGAAATGCAATCTATGAATCATCCATCCAGGAGGATGCCTGATCCTTCAAGGCCATTTTGTTTGACTCATATACTCAACTGTAGAACAACATGCTCCTCTCAATTTTCACGAGTATTTTATCACCATTATCAAATCCCTGGAGTTTTAGTATTATTACTGACAATCAGGCTTAGATAGCTCACAAGCTAGTACTAAGGTGTATCATCAGCTCCAATGCAATAATTCAAGGGATGCGCTTGTTGCGAGTTCTGATCTTCACTGTCTCAGGCTCTCGACTATGTATGAAGCATAGAGATCCCTGGAACAAAAGACACGAAAATTAACCGAAAGCCATAAGAAGAGCTGAATTTCAGAATAATAGTGAGACTGCCCAACTCCACCATACTGCTAAAGACAAATCCAGCAGTAATCCTACATTGAATATTTGATGGCAGCAATGGCATCTTCAGCTGGCAGAAATTCGTTCACCCGAACGGTCTTATTCTCATTCTTTTTGTCTGTGCTTCGAGTCAAGGCCAGCTTGTCTTGTGCGCTTTTGTTTGGGGTGGGGGGGGGGGTCAGGAAGATGGTTGAAGTTAAGTAATTTCTATATTTAAGGGCCTCAGTAGACCAATGCATTCATGGTAGGTCCCAGCCCAGGGATTGCAGGGGAAGGAAGGGAAGGCATGCAATCTGAGGCTTGAACCAAACGCTTGGGCAGAACGCATACAATAAGTTTTCAGAAGTAAACAGTCACAGATGAGCCAAGAAAAAACAGAAAAAAGAGCACCTCACAGAGGGGGTTGTGAACAGGGCATTAATTGACCAGTGTGCACGTTAAAAGCATAGGATACAGTCTTCAAAGAAACGGCGAATTTCAGCAAGGCGATGAGGAGGAAGGTCATTGAGCCCCGTAAAGTGGTGGAACTCAGGGTCATCAGCACAAACTGCTATAATCTTGTCATCTTTCTCACCCTGCATCAAAAGTAATGAGAGCAAATAAGATATAATACAACACAGTGAAACATTGTTCTTGAAGCTTGTAAAGAAGAAAAGCATTGCAGTTCAAATGAGACGCCACTCAACTTGAAAGTACTCATTAAAAAAAAAAATGTAACAATGATGCAAGAGATTCTGTTAATTCTTGTATGAGATAGTCTCACAGGCTACTTCCATGGAATTGAGTAATCAACCCCTTCTTTTTTCTTTTTCTTTTTTTGGCCGGGCTTTTACATGGCTTACATCCAACGACTTTCTGAGATGGAAGGTCCCATGCAAGACAGAGAAAAGGATTTTGGAAGTGAAGATGGTGTATACTGCAGTATATTGGAACAGTGAGGAGACTGGGAGAAGAAATTACCTGATCTATCATGGGCATGAGTCCAATAGCTCGTGCTCGAAGGAAAGAACCCGGAAGCACGGGCTCCTGAAAATTCACACGCACGCACACACACACACACAAAATGAAGGTTATCGACAGAATCCATTGGCAGGACAACTGCAAGAATGTGTAGCACAACTATTCACCAGGACTACATGATCCGGCAAAATATTACCTGCATCAGAATAAGCACATCCATGGGATCACTGTCTTCACAAATGGTGCGTGGAATGAAACCATAATTGTGTGGATAGACTACTGATGAGTAGAGAACCCGATCAACCTATTAATAATAAAAATCAACATCAGCTAAACAGCAAGCAACTGTATAACAGTTGACATACTACTGACATAAAACAAAAAATACAGCCTATAATCTACATATAACATATTCATATCTCAAGTACTATAAGCACCGAAAAAGAAAGGAAAAAAAAACTTGTTTTCTTAGTATGAAAAATCATAAAATTCTTATATGGAATGAATTTAGTCAGAGAACAAGGGAAACGAGCAAGCAGGCTCGACTCATAAACAAATGTACTTGGGAACTTCATTGAAGCCCAGAATAATAGCATTTAACCTTGGGTTACTACAAGTGTACAAATGACATGAACATTTGACACTTTAAATTAAATCAAACAGAAAAGAAACACTCTCAGAATAGTCATGCCAAATCTGTGATCCAAGCCACAGCAAATAGCACAAAGAAAAGCACTGGTAATGAAGAAGAAGATCATGCTAGCAGGAACAAATATTAATACAAGAAGAGACCATATATAATAAAATGACTCCCGAGATCATATGAAAAGGGAAAATTAGCATAAGATTCAGTACTTTGATCAAGCCACTAGCCTTGTCCAGCTCGTACTTAACTTTGCTGCCTTTGCTGATCTCCACAACCTGTCAAGCAAATACGCTATAAAACATCAGTTACACCAGACCAACTGGAGTCAGCAAGAAAAGATGCAATACCTAACATCAAATCATCCTTGAAAACATGTTTATCAGCATGCTAAAACATCACAACAGAAGCCAGGGCAAGGATGAAATGGAAATCAGGGTCTTTGTTTCACATTCTTGAAACAAGACAATTATGGATTTCAATGCCACATCAATATGATATCAAAAATACCATAACACATAATTGAAGATATATTAGTAAAGTAAAACAAGCCATGTCTACACGAGCACACGTACAGAGCTTTTGCTAGACAGAGTTTCCTCTGAATGATACATAGGGAATAGGGACTCTTCAGTCTTATAAGATGACGCCACTACAGACAGCATAGTAATGTACTTACACAGTTGAAAACTGCTGGAGCTCCAGGTCCTACAAACCCAAACAAGGAACAGTAAGGAACATAAATAAACAGGAAAAACAAGGGCAATTCAGAAGGCATATTTGTAGATACGGATATGTGCCACGAAGAATGAAAGATATAATATTGGAATATGTGAACTCTGCAGCCAATAGACAAGAACTTAAGAATTCCATCAATTGTTTCAAAAGTAAACCCTTATTAAGACGTAAAATAAGATTGATTCAACAATCCAAATCCTTCCGGGAAATGATAGTTGGAGAACTCTTACAGCTCACAAAATTGAAAGCATTTCACAAAAGGAGTTGATTGGAGTAAAACATGTAATATCAGCACATAAGTTGTATAAAGCTAAATAAAAACATTGATGATGATATACACTGCCCAGCTGAAATAACTAAAAGATCTGGTGTCACTTTACCAATTTCAAGGTCATGCCATGGGTGAGCAGCCACAGATTTTCGAGACATCGAGGAAAGGATTCTCTCATTGAGGGTCACACGAGGGAAGCTGGAATTGTACTGATTAACATAATTAATGCTCTTGATCTCTTCCTCACTGTTCGCCATTATCTCACTTCTAACAGAAATTAAGATATTCCTTCAATATCACTAGAAAGAAGACCATATAAACAATATGATTGAACACTAAATGAATCACTATCCTGGCAGGAAAACCTATATTTATATCCATCAAAGTTCAGCATAGTTAACAAACTGATAACAAATACTGCCCATCTTAAGGAAAAGATTCCTCTATATGAGACTCTTCTTCCATGATCAAACAACCTAATTGTATTCTTTGTCAATAATATTACACCTTACAAAATTTTGAAAGGGAGTTGATGATTCGAAAAAAGGGCAATAAGGCAAGAAAAATCCAGCACAGCATACAAAGATCCAAAGGCAAATATAGAGAAACCACTTGAACAACATGCATCAATATTATAAAGAATAAAAGGGCTGAGCCCAAACATCCAGAGAACTAACGTAGCCCCAACATCAGAAACAAACCCAGCAAAATCAAACAGAAATAAGAACTAAATACCACAAAATCATCCATGGCAAGAGAAAATAAAACAGCAAAATAAACACAACTAACACCAAAGATTACCGATTCTGGGATTAACAAATATCACTTGAGACTAAAAACCCAGGTGGAAAACAATCAGATACAAGCATTTTCCTGAAGCTATCAGAAATTCAAAATAACCCATATAGAATGAAACATGAAAACAACAAAGGCAATCAATCAATCAGATGCCTTACACTGATGATCTCTCTGTCTCTGTCTCTCTCTCTCTCTGCTGGGCAGTGGGCACTTTGCACTTTGTTGTGCAGTGCTTTCGGGGTGTGTAAAATACAGGTGGATAGTGGTGCACTGATGCTTTTCTTGCACAAGTTTTCAACAATGGGTCATCAGATGGTCCTGGACCGTTGGATCCAAATGGGGTTAGTGGGATCTGACAGTTGAGTAGTATTTGTTGAGTGTTTTTTTTTAAAAAAAACAATTCGTGACCAATTTAGGAATATTTGCTGTGTGTTTTTAATTGATTTTTGAGTTTTGAAACTTTGATTGGAGGTTGCTGGTCTTCCCACCATTGGTCCCGCTGTAAGGTGATAACAAAATCATGTGTGGCCGTTAACCAATTGAGTTTTTGGTTCATATGTCATGGAGCCTTAGCTAGATGAGATTTTTCAATCACCTATAGACATTCATTTTTTGTTTTTGGATGAATGAGCTATAACACTTTGGATGGTAATGAAACTCTACCAATGTTACGTTCATGTCTGTAGCTTTTGAACTCAGATCTCTAATAATATCTCTTAAAATTTTTATCAATTGAGCTAAGTAGCTAACTGACACCCACAGAATATCTATAAATAATAATATAGTTGATATAATGGTTGAAAGTTATTTTTTCATAACATGTGTGCAAATTTAAATAAGTTTTACGTTACAAGCTATTCTTTTATTTTAGGTGATGATGAATCCAAAATATATTGTATAAAAGTATGTCACTTTAAAAAAAATTTCTTGAGCGCATGGTGTGAATATGGCCGTTTTAAAACTTTGGAAGTTATAACAAGTGTCAAGTATTCACCATAAAAGTTAGTGTCAAAAACTTTTATCGAGTTTTACACTATTTTTTAGGTCCAATTGGGGTTCAAAAGTCAATGCATGCGATATTTGTCCCAGATTTTGCTAATAACTTTAAAACATTTTACTAATTGAAACAATTAATACTCATATTTTTATATGAAATTTCAGTATTATTATATTCTTACATAAATGAAGTTGATTTGTTAAAGCATCATTTGGTATAAATGAACAATTCTTCAATTAAATACTGATAATCAATTATAATGACTAATAGTGTAATGATCCTAAGGGTAAAGTCAAAGGTGAAGGATTCGAAGGTGGTTGGAGGGAAAATAGAGAAAACCATGTAGTGATCTTACACCTTTTAACGTATAAAATTTAGATTATATCATCTCACCATTAATCCAATATTTGCCTATAAGATTTTAATCTAATAATTGAACCAGAATTATTGAGTATATTAGCTTTTTATATTTGATTACTTCTTCACCATCCTATACAGTCTTCGTAACTCATCTTAGTTATGACGGGTCGTGGACTAGAACACTAGTCCTACATAGTACAAGAGTGTTTAGGGGAGCACTAGCAGCCGAGAGACTCCTATGGCACTGGTGGGGCCCGCGAGTGACACGCGTGGAGGGACTCAGCTAGCAGCCGAGGAAACGGGGGGAGGCAACGCGTGGGAGAACGCCTATGCGTTCTCCCCCTCATCGCCTTTTTTCTGTCTGCTTTTGGGATGAAGTGACGCGTTTTGGTGAGACGGGCAAAGGGAAACGCTGCATTTTGATGTAAGGGGGCAAAAAAAAGGAAGGGACTTGATTTATTGGGGTTGGGCTGTTTTATCGGGTATTTGGGCCAAAACTAGCCGTTGGACATTGGGGATGGTGTCCAATGGCTGTTTTGGCCTAATAATTTTATTTTTTTTTATGATTTTGTTGCTCTATAAATGCAAGTGGGTAAAATGTTGGAAATTTTATCTCAATTTCATTCTCTCTCCCATTTCTAATTTCTCATTGCTGAATTAATTTTTTAAGTCATCAATTTTTTAAGACTTTAAATTAATTTAATACAATTTCCGAAGAGATAATTACATATTCTTTCGTTCGGGAAATAAAAATTATTTTTAACTTATACAAAACCAAATACGAAAAAGCAAATTTGACAATATAAAACAAACAAAATATGTTTAGTGGTGGGTTCCATCAATAAATATTAAATTATTTGTCCTCAAATGAGTTCCACTAGTTGAGATAATGAAGGAATGCAAGTTACAGAACTGTGAAACTTCTACTAACGTAGCATGCCAGAGTTCCAAAACTGAAACTCTGGTTGGAACCGCTCTTAGGCAAAAGCAGTGAGGCACTGGCACTGTTCGATTCCAATAGTTGGAGATGAAAACTCCTAGACTCTTCCTCTACCTTCTTCATCTTCCCAAAGAATACCTACCTTCCTCCTAATCCAAACAAACCCATCTCCTTCTTTCTCTCTCTAAAAACTTGCAGTGGTATAAGCATTGTTCAGATTCCCCTGAACAACACACATTCATCCAGCACTCCATCAACTTGGTAATCTCTCATCATCTCTCTATCCCACCTTTCCAAATTTATTCATTGTCATCAATCAGGTTCGTATTGTGTTGTGTTCAGTGTGGACTTGCATGGGTCATTCTTAGTCTCTGAATTTGTCTGAATTTATCCATTATCACTAATCATGTTCCTATTATCTTGTGTTCAATTTAGAATTGCTATGGTCATTATCAGTTTCTGAATTTGTTTGAATTTTATCACTCTTTTCACGGCTTACAATCTTACATGATTTTTAGGGCTTACATGTGTAATTCAATGCTCTAGTTTTTGCTGTTTAGTTTGGTGTGCTTGTTGCTAACATTAGCAGTCTTGTTATGTTTTTATCATACTGTCATGACACTTGGTTGATGTATATGTAGTCAGAATTCTTGTGTGATGTAATTCATGGTGCAAAGTTTTCATATACCATGCTTAGTTTTCTCTTACTATGGAATGACAATAGTAATATTGTTTTGTGTTTCCTTGCTCGGTGCTGTGCTAGTAAAGGTGCACTTATGCTCTTGTCGGGGGTTGGAATGCATCACCTTGGACTTAGGAATAACAAGTTGGTGGATACTCCACAACTGTTACCATAATCATAGGTAATGTGGGAAATAAAGTGTGGTATGGAATGTTGTTCGCTACCTACACTAATCACAGATCGGGCTGTGATGGTTAAAATTGTGGCATTCTTTCAATGTTGCAGTAAAAGGTTGTAGAAAGAAAATTATAAGGAAATAGCCTATCTATAATTCCAGACACGTGGTGACTGCATTCATTGTATGATTTAGGATAAGTTACAACCTTAATCACAGCTCTGAGCCTGTAAAAAAGTGCTAATTTGATGATCACAACCCTAGATTTGTTCCAGAATTGCAATTCTGTGTGCATGGTACAGGCTAGCTTAAGGATCAAGCATTCATTTCACTAATGACTACTATTGTTATCTACGTTTCAGTATGGCTATTACCCTTTAGCCGCCATGAACAAAGAGAATGGGGAGTCAGGTGACAATGCTCAGCTTGTGCTCCTCGCAACCTGGAGAACCAGCCTAGGGAGGGTGTTTGAGTTCTACTTGGATAGAGCCGCACCTCATACTATACGGAGATGGCGTGTGACGCTAGTTTTGGCAATGATCTATGTATTGAGAGTTTATTGGGCCAAGGGTTTCCATGTCATCTCCTATGGTCTGGCCACTTATGTGCTAAATCTGTTTATCGGGTTTTTGTCACCTAAGATCAACCCGGAGCTTGAAGGACTTGATGGAGTTTCATTCACTGGCAAATGTTCTGATGAACATAGGCCTTTCCAACGACGCCTACCTGAATGTCGTTTTTGGTAATGTTATCATCTCCGTTCGTAGGCTCTCGGATATGATCCAACATTCAATGCGGCGCCTTGACAAGCAGAATTGAATAATAGCTTTGTCAAATCACCCATTTTATCTAAGTATATAAGATGCCACATGAATGTCGCCTTGTCTTTGTATCTTTCCTCCTGAATTTGGACACTCATGGATGGTTGTAATTGAAAAATTACCCCATTCCCATGAATTGAGTTTTACTGCTTTACAACTTTCATCTTATAGAGCCTTCAATGTAGTCATATGTCTAGAGGGAATTCTCCTATGTCATTTGTATCCTTGTCCTCAAGTAATCTTCACTCTCTATTGTCCTCCTTTCATAATCCTCTCCCGAAAGCTTTCAATGGTTATTAAATGCTATTGATCCCTTGTCACTCCTACGCTTTGTTTCTTTCTTGGGGTGCCCTGAGTAGGTAGATCCTCAATTTTCATTGTGAGCCAATAAGTCAACACTGTATTTAGTCAAACACTATGAGAGAGATAACAGATCTGCATCTGTCCCAAAACAGGCTATTGTTGATAGTTAATAGCATTTGTAACATTTTATGGTTTCAATGATTAATACTGGCTGTGTTCTAGTTTAGTTGCTGCTTTCTTTGATGGTTCCTAAAAGAGAATTAGGATTGAAATGAGTGATGCCAAAGAAACCGTCCTCTGCTGCATTTTTGCACAGTAATAAGCATTCAAGAGGTTCTTAATCTAGTTTCAGATGGAAATAGCCTATATGTAGCTCATTACAGGGGGGAAATTGCTACATTTGACTCCCTTTGCCTTGCATTTTGATTGAGATTTCAGTGACCGGAGAATAAGGTCATTTAAAATGTCATTATGCAAGAGACCGGGTCAAATATTAGTGGCTGCATGAGTTGATATGAAAACTGGCTGTAGGTTTGAAACTATTGAAGCAAGAAATGATATTAGTATTGATCAACAAGGGTAGGTGCATTATGAAACTCCTCCCCCCCCCCCCCAAAAAAAAAAAGAAGATAGTTCTCCTCAGCTAGCAATGGATTAATTAACTGATGATCTTGCCTATAGTGTTTTTCTTTTCCTTTTCCTTTTCCCTCCCTGTATGGAGAAATGTAGGGCCTGGGCCGTGTTCCAACTCCACTGGTTTAGTTTGCATAAGTTCCCAAATTGCTTTCCTTTTCATTGTTGACAAAGAGTGAAAGTCTATTTGGAAGGGATCTGATAGCTGTTTAGAAACTTTGGAGATTAGAACACCTCCTAGAGTGGGTCCCGCTTTCGTAAGGTCTGGGGAAATTCAGATGTAGGCAACCTTACCTCTACAGGTATCCCTGCCTGTAAAGAGGCTAATATGTCTAGAAACTTTGGAGATTCAACTTCAATATTGTCAACCTTGAATTGATTCATTTTATATTGATTTTTCTAGTGCATGTAGTTCAAGGCACTGAACTAGTATCACCCTTTCTCAGGCCGACATACCTACTCTGAATTTGAATAGCTTTCAGCATTTTTTCTTGTGCTTTGGCTTTTATGATGATATAATTGCTACACCTCCACACCCCTCTTGGTCATTTTCTCAATTGAAAAATTCATATAACAAATTCCATGTTCTATATCCATGTTTATGATTGGTTGTTAAGAAATTAACCTACCTTGATGAGGTATAAGTCTTTCAATTGAAAGTTCCATGAACCCTGAGGGCTGGATTCGACACTGAGACCAATGCGAGGTGGACTACTGATGATATTGCTGTCTTCTTTTTTACATGTTTCGTGTGTGCTTGGTTCTTTATGTAAGTTCCTGATCCTAGGATAGTGAATAGTATGATGTATATAAGCACAGTCTTAATACTTGGCAACTTTTGTCTCAGGTACTTTGTCACCAAGGCTATTATAGTTTCACTCCTCCTGACCTTCATATCCGTGTTGGATGTACCTGTTTACTGGCATATATATTTATGCTACTGGATCTTTCTGTTTGTAGTCACAATGAAGCGTCAAATTGTGCACATGATCAGATATAAGTACAATCCATTCACACTGGCATGCCAGTAAGGGTTTCATACTTTCATTGCCACTAGTTCTGCCATTTAGCTTTGCTCAGTTATTGAACTGGAAGATAATTTTCCTGCTACTGCTTTACCTATCTGTCAGATGAGCCATTTTCTGCACCCTCATCGTATGGAATTGAGTTTCTAATCACTGTTGTTTTTCTCGAATGTTGAGCAGAAATACCATAGGAAAAAGCAATCAAAATGACCAGCAACGTAGGTAGGGATGAATCAGCACATGGTTAATGGGAAATTGTGCTCCTGATGGAAATTGAAGGAAGCAGAGTTTTGTACTCTCTTCTGTAATTTATTGTGAAGAGAAAAGAAAGGGTAGTTTGTGTGCCTTACATCTATATGTTTATAGAATTTGCAAATATGGTCTTTAGCTTCTTGTGGATTTATTTTTATTTATGCAAGCAGAGAGTAGGTTTTATGGTTGTAAAGAATACATTGCGCATATGTATATCGCCTTTTTCTGTCTCGTTTGTAAATTTACACCTATTGTTGCTTCTGTATAAGTTAATTTCTTTTCTTTATTGGACTGTCATTGCTTGAAAGTGTTGTGCTTGGGAGCAACATATCACGATGCATGGTAATTTCCATCATCATGCCCTAATTAGGCTTAGAGTCACTCAGCGAGACATCCATTCTCCCTGGCTGCTTCTTATGGACTTGAAAGTCCTACCCATTCCCTTCTTCACCTGCTCAGGTTCTCTATCTTCGTTTCATTAATTCAATGTGCTATTTGATCTTGATATCTCATTGAGGTGCCGGGTCCATGAAATCTATTAGTGAATCAAGTTTGTGCATCTCCAGCAGGTATGTGACTGACAGAAGCTGGAGTCACGTTTCCCTTATAGTATGTTCATACTGGAAAAGTCTCTTGAATGGCCGTGGTCAACCTTTTGGTTCTTGTTTCTTGATATAAAAGTTCCCATATGTTCACATTGTTTGTTCTGATTGTTGACTTTGCCTTGGTCCTAATGATAGTGATTGAAAGTCATTGGTGTCGTGTCGCAGTTGAGTATTTCAGATTTTCAGGTTTGATACGTCTCTGAATAGAGCTGCTGAACTGAATTTGTTAGTCCAATTTTGGTAGCAAGTAGGCTGTTATAATCAGGTCATTTATTGATTAAAAATGTGCCCGTTCCACTTCAAAATCACTGCATTGGATGGATTTTTTAGTTGAGCAAACTGTGGCTTCACCCGTTGACAACTTGGAAAGCTATTATGCGATTCTGGACAGAATCTGCATTTTGAATTCCACTAATCATCAAAAGAGGGTGAAGCTATTTTGAATGTGAAGTATTGAGCATGTGAGTTCCATGCTGCATCTAGCTTCATGAAAGACCTAAAGACGGGTTAGTCATCTACTAAACACCAGTTCTTCCCTTGAAGCTATTCAAATTAGTTTGTTTTTGAAAGGAAAAAGAGGTCATTTTTACTTGGATATCATGTACTCTTTATTCACCAAAGCTAGTATATTTCCTGACTTCATACTTGCAGACTTTGCTGTCTTTAAACCTTCACTTGAACCTAAAAGGTGTATCTAATATGTTAATATGACATCATGATTTGTAGCTCGCTAGTCTTGAGACTATAACTCTTATTGACTTAATATCAGTTAGTTGGGAAAGCTTTAGTCAGGAATCATCCAGTGACTTGCTTAATTTCACTATGAATTTGGAGCCAATAATGGAGAGATCACTTAACCCACAAGTCAGATTTTTTTTTTTGGTTCTCTTTTCTATGAGTTTTTAAGAATCAGTCTCTCTATTAGCAGGGATAGTTGTTGGGAGAAAGCTGCCTACATTTATATCTCTCCAGACCACATTGAGGTGGAGCCCACACTCTGGTGGAGGATAAAATGTGTGATTTGCTCTCTATTTATAAATGCCAAGGTAGGATTCTTTGACATTATAAGAACACAATTCTACACAACTGAGGCTTGATCTGTCCTTTGTTGGCAACAAATTTATACAATTTTAGTGCATTATGGTGAAGCCAATCAGTCAAAAAATAACATAAACTCTAGTAATGTATCATGCATATGACTTACACTAGGCGTAAGATGGTCCTAAATACATCCACAGGTAGCTTGTTCTTGCACTGGCAATCTTTGTTGTACAATGATAGGAAGTCCAACACTTTGTATTCTACTCAGAGTGGAGTCAATCCCTGTCACCCTATTTGTGTTGGCCCATTACCATGCTTTCCAAGCTGATCCCCTTGGCAATTTAGCAATTTGACATGGATTTTGTTCCCTGTAGTCTGAAAGGGTGCTGGTAGATGAGGCCTACCTTTTCTAATCAGTTAAGCTATCTGAGTTATTAAATACCTGATTCAACGTCTTTGTCTCACCAGGATGTTTATATTTTAGTCATACGTGTTCATACAAGGAGACCAATACAACTAAAAAATTGACAGATTGAAAGGGTTGTAATCTGGTAATGGGCAGTCTTGTGCAAAGTTTGAAGCTGACTTTTGAACCAGCAATTGTTTTACATGGTATTCATCTTTTCTTTCCTGTAGCATTTGTTGACTTGTACTATTTTTTATTTCAATCTCTCTTTTGGCATCAGGTACTATTCCATCTTCTGACAAATAACCAAGAAGTTGGCTCGAAAACTATGGAGAATCTCTATCCTTCAGTGATGGACAGGCTGTTCCAGATTGCTCAGATAGGGGATGTTGAGAAACTCCAGCAACTGTTGGAAGAGAAACCCCTTATTCTCCATCAAGCCCCACTTATATGTGCTGAGAATCCCTTACATTTTTCTTCAGCAGCTGGACACTTGGATTTTACAAGGGAAATGGTAAAATTGAAGCCTGAATTTGCCAGAGGATTGAACCCAGAAGGATATAGCTGTCTGCATTTGGCATCTGCAAATGGCCATGTACAGATAGTGCGAGAGATCATCAGTGTTGACCCCGTGCTTTGCCGTGTCAAAGGAAGAGGAGGAAAAACACCTTTCCATGTGGCAGTACTAACAGGGCGGGTTGATTTGATAAAGGAAATGCTATCAAGTTGTGAAGGATGCATAGAAGATGTGACCGTGCAGAAAGAGACTGCTTTCCACCTTGCTGTTAGGAACTACCAATTTGAGAGCTTGCAGGTCATGTTGGACTGGATTAGGCAAATGAAAAAGGAAGATATCCTGAATAAGAAGGATGAACATGGTAATACGATCCTGCACCTCGCGGTCTGGAAGAAACAAAGGCAGGCAAGTTTATCAACTCTTCCTTCAAAAACTTGAGTGATCTAGACATTATCTGTTACGATGTTTGCTGGTAGTATCTTTCATTATCTATCAATTAGATTCTTTTCATTCAATTAAATGAAATCATATGATTGCAGGCGTTGGAATTGCTTCTTAGCAATAGTGCTGGGACATTGGAGGTAAATGCCATTAACAAGAGTGGATTAACTGCACTAGATTTGTTGTTGATTTTTCCAAGTGAAGCTGGTGATAGAGAAATAGAGGAGATAATTAAGGGTGCTGGAGCATTAAGAGCTCAGGATATTGCCCTTCATATCACAACTCACTCTTCCTCAGCCCGTGGCTCTCTAGCAAGTCAAGGTGTATGCAATCTTGTTGAGTACTTCAGTTTTCACGCTGGGAGAGACTCTCCAGGTGAAGTTCGTGGCACCCTTTTAGTCCTAGCTGTGTTGGTGGCAACTGCAACGTACCAAGTTGGTATAAACCCTCCTGGTGGCGTGTGGCAAGATGATAGTCAAGGGCAAGTTGCGGGGACATCCATCATGGGCTTCCATAATATGGTGTCCTATGTCTTGCTAGTGGCATTCAATTCCATTGGGTTTTCCATGTCTCTGTACATGATTGGTACACTAACGGGCAAATTTCCATTACAAACAGAGCTTCAAATTTGTCTCTTTGCGCTGTACTGCACGTACAACTTGTCAGTTACAGTCTTATCACCTAAGAGTGCCCAGCTTTTCACCATCGTTTTTATATCCGTCTTGCCAACAGCAGTACCAATATTTTGTAGCTTGTTGAGAAAATACAGGTTTGGTGGACTTGCACGCATATTTCGCCGTGGCAATTGAAACCGTATGTCAAAGATTGATAAGAGTGGGATGAAGAAGTAAACTTGTAACCCTTTACTGTACTCTGGTAGTGACTATCGAACGTAGCGAGTGAATATTTGTTGATTGCACACTTGTACAGAGAATGAATAAGAGTTGGTTACCAGTTCTTTTATCCTTTTTTTTGGCACATTAGTTTATGTAATGATATACTTACCTGACCCTCTCTTGGCCATTTTCTCAATCAAAACTGCGTCTAACAGATTCCATATTCGACTTATATGCCTATGATTTGTTGTTATGAAGTTAGACTGCCTTGATGAGGTGAGACTCTTCCAATTCTGAATCATGAGAAGTAGATACCATGTTGATTCATAGGTGAGATAGGTTACTGGCGCTGCCTGTTTTATTTTTGTGCTTTTTGTGTGTCTGAAAATATGCGCATGTTTCAGTATTATCATAATGAAGAGCCTGGTGTATAATGCAAGGTGCTAAGATTTTGCAATGTGCTAAGATTTTACGACTTTTATCTGTGGTAATTCGTCACCAAGGCGTTAATGGCTTTCTTCTTCCTGACCTTTACATACATGTTGCCTGTACCTTTTTATGTCGTTATCATCATGTTATGCCACGGGATCTTTTTGTTTGTGCTCACAAGTCACAATGGAGTGTCAAAACCATGAAAGTGATAAAACATAAGTGCAATCCATTCAGCACCGTGAAGCTGGTAATGGTTTTACTGCTACTAGATCTGTTACGTAATTCTGCTCCATTGTTGAATGAGAACACAAGCTTCTCTGCTCTCGCTTCTCTTATGGCAGAATCTCTAACCCTTGTCAAAAAAGTACGTGGGATAATCTATCTTCTGCCTCAGTCTGTTGCATGGATCTGAGTTTCTAATCACTGTTTCTTCCCCTCCCCTGAAGTTCCAAACAGAAGACGATGGGAAAGGCCATCAAACTGCATGTCAGCACCAGCGACATACATGCTGCTGAATCAGAACGCCAATGACTAGAAACCGAGGGAAGCAGAGTTTTCTGCTTCCTTGTGCTATTCATGGTGGAGAGAAATGGAAGGGAAGCAGATGTGTTGTGCCTTTATGTATTTGTTGAATACACACATAGAGTCTCAAGCTTCTAGTAGACCGATTTACACTCAAGTACAGGAAACAATGGAAAGCCAGAAAGTATGCTTTATAATTGTAACTATTACATTGTTCACATGCATCATCTCTGTCCTTTTTTTTTTTAATTTAAAATTTCAACAACTATCTTTTCCTTTCTAAACTTTTTCTCTTTTTTGTTGGACTGTCGTTGCTTGGAAGTGTTTCTGCTTGGCCGCATTATGCCATAGTGCACACTAAAGTCCCTTGCACAATTATATGCATAACTATGATCTCCAATTCAAGAACTAGGTGAAGAGTTATCCAGTCAGACATCCCATGGTCTCTGACCGGGGTTTGGGGATAAGAAGTCTCAGCTTATTCCCAGCTTGACTAGCTCTGAGGCTCTTTCACTTCAATTAATAATGTGAGCTATTTTTCCATAAGATGTGTGTGTGTGCGCGCTATTTGATCTTCAGATTTCCTTGAGATGCTGGCTCTGTCAAATGCATTAGCGAATCAACGTTGTGATAGCCTGTTTGGTGGAGGCTATAGTCTACATTTTCCCTTATTGTTGTGGTCGTTGTGAAAAAGCCTCTAGAACGGCTACTTTAACCCTTTAATTTGTTGTTCTTAAATCTTAATGTTAGAATACCTTGAATCTGTTTTCTGTAGCTCCCTTTGCAGACCTAGCACGGTGTATGGGCTAGGGTTAACCCTATATATGTAATGCGTACGTGATGTATGGGCTAGGGTTAACCCTAAAACCTAAACCCTATATATGTAATGCGTATTTTCTGTATTCCTTCATCATCAATAAAACTATTCCTCTCTTCTGCCTGTGGACGTAGCTAACACATTGTTAGTGAACCACGTTAAATCTGCATGTAATTGTCAGTTTGTTCATACTTTCTTGCATCCGTTATAACAAATTGGTATCAGAGCCTTAGGGTTTTTCCGAATTCTGGTGAGAAAGATGTCCGCTTTGAACGTGAAAATTGACAAATTTACGGGGAGGAACAGTTTTAGTCTATGGCAGATCAAGAAGCGAGCCCTGTTAAAGCAACAAGGGTTATGGGCGCCGCTGCCAAAGAAAGATCCAGGCGCCGACGCCGCTGAGATGGCCAATCTGGAGGAGAAGGCACACGCGACGATCATGTTGTGTCTTGCAGATGATATCATCACTGAGATCGCAGATCAGGATACTGCGGCTGGGTTGTGGTTAAAACTTGAGAGTCTATACATGACGAAATCTTTAACCAACAAGTTGCTCTTGAAGCAACGTCTGTTTGGCCTGCGAATGCAGGAAAGTATGTCTCTAAGAGGTCACTTAGATCAATTAAACACAATCCTGTTAGACTTGCATAATATTGAAGTCAAAATTAAAGATGAGATTGCTGCCCTAATTCTGTTAGTATCTCTCCCACCCTCATATCAAAATTTTGTGCAATCTTTTATTGTTGGGAAAGATACCGTGTCCCTGGAAGAGGTTAGATCATCTCTTCATAGCAGAGAGTTGCGTCATAAGGCGGCTGGTACAGGTGGTGCTGGTACCGAGGCTGTTGGATTGATAGCCAGTGGGGGTAAAAGACCTGGGAATCCGGGGAAGAAGAAATCAAAGTCGTCGGGTTCTAAGGGTCCTAAACCTGGTGATATCTGTAGCTACTATAAGGAGACGGAACATTGAAAAAATCAGTGTCCTAAAAAGAAAAGGCAGCAACAACAACAACAGGAGAAACAAGCAGATACTGCTGCTGCTGCAGAAAGTGACAGTAGGTCCAAAGAAGATATATCCCTAGTCGCCGATGAACCTATGCATCACACTGATGTGTGGATCCTAGATTCAGGGGCATTCTTACCATATATGTCCGCGTAAAGAATGGTTTATCACTTACAGGCAGGTGACTGGAAGCAATATTTCTATGGCTAACCGTGCTGTTTGCAGAGTGACTGGAATTGGTTCTATACAGATACGGACACATAATGATAGATTCTGTACGTTGAACAATGTCAGGCATGTTCCACATATGACAAAGAATCTAATATCATTGAGTCTGTTGGACACAAAAGGATTCAGTTTTCAAGGTGAAGGAGGAGTTCTGTATGTCTACAAGGGTTCAGATAGGGTTCTAAAGGGTGTCAAGCGAGGTACTTTGTATATACTGCAAGGTACTATGTTATCTGCTTCAGCTGGTGTTGCGTCTTCAGAAGTTCATAAGGATGATATGACCAAGTTGTGGCACATGAGACTTGGTCATATGAGTGAAAGAGGGATGCAAATTTTGGCAAAGAGTAACCTCCTCTGTGGTCACAAGGTTGTAACAGATCTTAGGTTCTGTGAGCATTGTGTTTTTGGAAAACTACATCGTACTAAGTTTCCGAAAGCAGTTCATAGAACAAAAGGTACACTTGATTATATCCATTCGGATTGCTGGGGCCCTTCTCATGTTGAATCTTTAGGGGGCCATAGGTACTTTCTGTCAATTATTGATGATTATTCCAGAATGTCTTGGGTGTTTATGATGAAACACAAAAGTGAAGCTTTCAACAACTTCAAGCACTGGAAGACATTAGTGGAAAATCAAACTGGGAAGAAGATCAAGCGGCTGCGCACTGACAATGGGCTGGAATTCTGTTCATCTGAGTTTGATGAGTTCTATCATAGTGAAGGGATTGCTAGACATCGTACAGTCAGGGATACACCACAGCAAAATGGTGTCGCAGAACGTCTGAATCAAACATTTCTGGAGAGAGCTAGGTACATGCTCTCTAATGTTGGGTTGGCTAGAAGGTTTTGGGCAGAAGCGGTTAATACAACGTGTTATTTGATCAATCGTGGACCTCACATAGGTACATCTCAAAACCCCATGTGAGATATGGTCTGGTAAGCCTGCAGATTACTCAAATCTGAAAGTTTTTGGTTGTCATGTTTATTATCATATAAATGAGGGTAAATTGGAACCTCGAGCCAAGAAAGGAGTATTTTTGGGCTACGGGGATGGAGCGAAAGGTTACAGAATTTGGTCTCCATCAGAAAATAGGGTTATTAGTAGAAATATGGTATTTGATGAAAATTCAATGTTTAACCCTATTGTGAAGTCTGTTATTGTGTCAGAAACTAGTAGTGTTGAGAAACAGGTGGAGCACCAAGTCACTCATGATGAGAGTGAACCACAACAGGAAGAAGCTCAACATTCTTGTGTAGAAACTGAGCCCACACCGCTAGCTAATCAACATAGCTTAGCTCTTGGTCGCTCTCGGAGGGCTAATTTCGGGAAGCCCCCTACGAAGTACGGTTTCGAGGATATGGTGGCTTACGCATTACAGGTTGCTAAAGAGGTGGATCCTCACGAGTCGTCCACCTATAAAGAAGCAGTCACATGTTCCGAGTCTATCGAATGGATTGCAGCAATGGGAGATGAGATGGAGTCACTTCAAAAGAATAAGACTTGGGAACTAGTGAAACGGCCGTTGGACAGAAAAATCATCACCTGCAAATGGGTCTTTAAGAAGAAGGAAGGGATATCACCTACTGAGGGTATCAAATACAAAGCTCGAGTAGTTGCAAGAGGGTTCAGTCAGGAGAAGGGAGTAGACTACACTGAGATCTTCTTACCAGTGGTCAGACATACTTCCATCAGAGTACTACTAGCAATTGTGGCACATCAGGATTAGACCTGACAAAACTGATCCGAGACCCGACACTCGAACCGAATGACCCGGACCCATACCCGACCCGACACTCGAAATATGCTCACCCGAAAGTGGACCCGAAACCCGAATTGACCCGACCCGAACCATACATGACTCGAAATTTTCAACAAAGTTGCTTATTTTGGCATGACAAGCGTGTTTCACCAAAAATTGGTTGACCCGAAATCAACCCGACCCGAACCATACCCGACCCAAACCGAAACGATCCGAAAATGACCCGACCCGAACTTGACCCAACCCGTACCCGAACCGAATAACTCATTTGCCAGGTCTAATCAGGATCTTGAGCTTGAGCAATTAGATGTGAAGATAGCTTTCTTACATGGAGAGCTGGAAGAATACATATACATGGCTCAACCAGATGGTTTCCAAGTCCCTAGGAAAGAAGAGTATGTCTGTCATCTGAAGAAGTCCTTGTATGGACTAAAGCAATCACCTAGGCAGTGGTACAAGAGGTTTGACACCTATATGATACAGCTCGGGTATAACAGGAGTCCATATGACTGTTGTGTATATCACAACAAGGCAACAAATGGTTCGTTTATCGATTTGGTGCTATATGTTGATGATATGCTGATAGCTGCAGAGCACAAGTCTGATGTTTAGAAGTTGAAAGGTCTCCTAAGTGCTGAGTTCGACATGAAAGATCTGGGTCCAGCAAAGAAAATTTTGGGTATGGAGATCTATAGGGATAGAAGTCAGAAGAAGCTTTTCTTATCATAGAAAAGCTATGTTCAGAAGAAATTGTCAAGATTCAGCATGTCTACAGCAAAACCTATAAATACTCCAAGTGCTGCAAATGCCCACCTATCTATTGCATGTGCTCCTAAAACTCCTGAAGAAAAGGAATACATGTCTCGAGTACCTTATGCCAGTGCAGTAGGGAGTTTGATGTATGCGATGGCCTGTACAAGACCTGACCTCGCACATGCTGTTAGTGTTGTCAGTAGGTTCATGGGTGAATCTGGTAAGGAGCATTGGCAAGCTGTGAAGAGAATTTTTCGCTATCTAAGAGGTACGTCTGATGTTGGTCTCATCTATGGAGGTGATACCCAGTGTTTGGTGACAGGTTATTCTGATTCTGATTATGTTGGAGATGTGGATAGTAGGAGATCAATGACTGGTTATGTCTTCACTCTTGGAGGTTTTGTTGTAAGCTGGAATGCAACTTTGCAACCCACGGTTACTTTGTCTACTACGGAAGCAGAGTACATGGCAACAGTAGCAGCCAAGGAGGGAATCTGGTTAAAAGGACTAGTCAGTGATTTTGGTCTATCCCATGCTCAGGCTACCATATACTGTGATAGCTTGAGTGCAATATGTTTAGCCAAGGATCAAGTTCACCATGAAAGGACCAAACACATTGATGTTCAATATCATTTCCTGAGAAGTGAAAAGAGAATTCAAGTACAGAAAGTAGGTACTGCTGACAATCCTGCTGATATGTTCACTAAGCCGGTTCCAGTTAGCAAGTTCCAACATTGTTTGGACTTGTTAAATGTTGGAAGCTGTTAATTTGTCTCTTGGAGAGCAAAAATCTGAGGCAGAAGAGATCTGGCACAGTTATGGAGCATCTGTTGTTGCTATAAGAGGATTCAAGTCAAGATGGAGATTTGTTAGAATGCCTTGAATCTGTTTTTTGTAGCCCCCTTTGCAGACCTAGCACGGTATTCCTTCATCATCAATAAAACTATTCCTCTCTTCTGCCTGTGGACGTAGCTAACACATTGTTAGTGAACCACGTTAAATCTGCGTGTAATTGTCAGTTTGTTCATACTTTCTTACATCCGTTATAACACTTAAATATAAAATCTCATAATTTACATTGTTCGTTCTGATTCTTTGATTCTTTACTTAGGCTTTGACCAAACGGTAATGATGGAAAGTCACTGATGTCGTTTTCCCAATTGTTGCTTATTTCAGGTGGGAGCATCATCAGTAAGTCAGTAACTAATCCTACTGAATGTATAAGTCCTATCTAAGGCTACAGTGTATTGATTCATTAGAAGGCAAAGCCAATTTGAATCTGAGGCATTGAACATGGAAGCACCATTCTATCTTACTTCACTTCAGGAAAGAAATAAAAGCAGGTAAGTCATCAGTAAAACCTTGTTTCTTTTCTCGAAGACATGCCAAGGAGCTTTCTCTTGAAACAAGGGAAGGGAAAAGGCAGTTTTGAGTTGGAGTCACAAAATGTTTAACAGTTGAACACAGTTGAAATCAGCTAGGAACGAGTCCAGAGTAGATTATGCAGAAATGAGAGACTGCTGAAAGTCCATGGGCACTCACTTGTATCCCGAGCTTTGAGGCCTCATCTAAGTGCGGACTCTGAACCCTGAGTACAAATTTCCTGTTCTCTTTGATATGTGATGACAACAGCAGCAATATGTTTCATCGAATTAAGCTGTACCATTCAATGCTTGAACTCCAACATGTATTCACTATTCAGCCAGTAGATATGTCTTCGGAGCCCTGCAAGCTGAAAGATGCTAGCTGACATTAACATACCTACCATGCTAGCTGACATTAACTTACCTATCATTCTAATGGATAATCTTGTGCGAAGTTTGAAACTAACTTTGGAATGAGCGATGGTTTCATATTGAATTAATCTATTCAGGTGCATATCCTCTTTCTGGAAAAGAGTAAAACCAAAAGTTCAAGAACTCTAGAGAACTTTTCTTCTCCAGGTATGGATAAGGTTCTACAGATTGCTCAGACAGGGATGTTGAGAAACTCCACCAGTTGCTCGCAGAGAAACTGCGAAACCCCTTATTCTGCATCGAGTTCAACTGATATGTGCTGTGAATCGTTTGTATTTTTCTTTCAGCAGCATGGCACTTGGATTTTGTAAGGGAAATGGTAAAATTGAAGCCTGAATTTGCCAGAGAATTGCATCCTGAAGGATTTACCCTAATGCACGCAACATCCGCAAATGGTCATGTAGAGATTGTGAGAGAGATCATCAGAGTTGACCCCCCGCTTTGTCTTGTCAAAGAAAGAGAGGGGACAACCGCCTTTTCATTTAGCAGTGCTAACTGAGAGGGTAGATGTGATCCAGGAAATGCTAGCAAATTGTGAGCAATGCATTGAGGATGTGACTGCAGAAAGAGACCGCTTTGCATCTTGCTATTAGAAACTGCCAGTTTGGGAGCTTAACGATTATGTTGGATTGGATTAGGCAAATGAACAAGGAAGATATCCTGAATAAGAAGGATGAACACGGCAATACACTACTGTACACAAATGAGGAGGATGAACATGGCAATATGGTCCTGGGACGTTGGAGGTAAATGCCATCAACAAGAGCGGACTGACCGCCCTAGATTTGCTGTTGATCTTTCCAAGTGAAGCTGGTTATAGAGAAATACTGGAGACACTTAAGGGGGGGCACTAAGAGCTCCAGGTCATGCCCTTCACATCACAACTCACTCCTCCTCAACTCTTTGCTCTCCAGCAAATCAGCTCTACGCAATCTCGTTGAGTACTTCAAATTTCACGATGGGAGAGACTCTCCAAGCTATGTTCGTAGCACACTTTTAGTCAGAGTTGTGTCAGTGGCAACTGCAACATACCAAGTGGGCATCAACCCCCCAGCTGGTCTGTGGCAAGATGATAGTCAAGGGCATGTTGCAGCGACATCCATCATGAGTACTCATAAAATGTGTCCTATATCTTGTTAGTGACATTCATTGGGTTTTTCTCCACATGATTGAAACACTGAAGGGCAAATTTCCATTACTATCAGAGGTCAGGATTTGTCTCTTCGCTTTGTACTTCACATACCATGTCAGTTATGGGCACAACTCCTGAGAGTTCCAAGGTTTTTCATCATTGTTTTTATATGCATCTTGTCAATGTCAACAGCACCAGCAACTAGCAATTTGTTACAAAAGTATCAGGAACAATGAACTCGTAGCCGGCTTTTTTTCGTGCATTAGCAAGTGAAGCAAAGACCCCCAAAAACAAAAACAAAAAAGTAAGTGTTACAACGATGTTTGAGATGAACCAGTCTCAGCAGTGAAATATTTCACTTTGTACAGGAACAGAGAAACAAGCGCCTTCCTAATATAACTGAAATCAACGCTTGTAGTGTATGCTTAGATATGAACTAGCTTTGCTTTATTTGACAGGAAAACTTCAGATTAGAAGGTTCATGAAGGCTATTTTTAGTAAAACAGTCAAACGGCCACTTCCCTCATTTTTAGGGATGTGTGGCCTAAAAATGGGGGGGCAGCTTGGGGTAAAATAACCCTAATCTCAGTGATTAAACAACATATGCAAAAACGCACAAAACTGAAGCAGTTTTTTGGGTCAAGAGCTCACTCTCTCTCTCAGTTTGGTAAAACGTACTACCGTTCAATTCTTCAGGTTTTGAGACGTGGAATCTACCGGGACTCTAGTAGCGACCGGATTGCAACACTCACATTGTTCGTGGTTCAGGGACAACTGGGAATCACATGCTTCAAGAGGTTAGTCCTTATGCGCTTTTACTAACAGTGGTATCAGAGCCTGCCTAGTTGTTTTTGTTCCCGAATAGCATGATTTAATGGGTTTAATTCGAAATGCTGATGCAAGATATTGAGGATTTTTTATATGTTTGAAATTCATATGTTCGACGTTCGACCCCCCCTTTTTTCGAACCTTCTGTCTCCCACCCTCCCCAGCCACCGTCTACTACCATACTTAATTTAAAAGAAAAGGGAAAAGGTATAGTGGGATACCATCAGCCGCCGCCAAAACCCCTAGGAAGGGTGGCGCGTGTGTGACACGCGCCGCCGAGAGGTCATCCGTTTGTCTCTTTCTTCCTCGACCCGACCTCCAAACGCCCCGATCTACAACCTTGCACAACCGAACCCTCAAAAACCCAACATAGGGCGGCGCGTGTGACCCACGCGCCGCCGCCTAGGTGGCGCGTTCCCAGAGTGGGTGGTACCGGTGAGATCGTCGTCGCCCGATCTATGTGATGGCGACGGTGGTTCTTCCAAAAGGTTGCCGGAAAAAGAGATCGAGAGCAGTTTAGAGGCCGGTGGGGGGCGGCGGTTCATCACTTGGTGTTTTTTTTTGTTGTGGGGGTAGACGGTTGGGCTTAGTGTCGGAAACCATGGAGAGCTCGGTGTCGGAAAACCATGGAAGCCAGACCGTGGCTCTTGTGTAGAGAGAGAGAGAATTGAGAAGAGAGAGAGAGGCAAAGGGTCTCAGCAGGGTCTCGGCAGAGAGAGAGGCAGAGGGTCGAGTTCTGGGCCGAGTAACCCGGGGGGGTTAATGAGAAGTTTTTTTTAATAACCAAAGGCTTGGGTTATGTTTTTGTTCCTTTTATAAAAATAAAAAAAAAAAACAAAACCCTTTTTGATTATGTATCATACCCTTTAAAAAAATCCTACTTTGTGTTAATATTTTTTAGTTAATAAAGATGATTATGTATCATACTTTGATTATGTATTGGTTTTTAAATTTGTTTTCATAGCCCGCGATTAATCCGTTTAGGTTGGATTGTGTTTAATTTATTTTTGTTTAGTATTTAGAATTAGGTGATTGAAAATTTTGGTTTTACAATCACCATGAATGTGTTTATGTGATGAGCATGTGTTTAGATATGTTTAATAACACATGATATGAACTTGTAAATTCATTTTATAAATTATTAAGTAAATTTGTTTTACTTAGGTTGTTTTGACATTTTTGTGATGTTAAAATGATTTATGTTAATTTGTTTGACGTAATATGTTAGTCAGTTTGTTATGATTATGTATCATGCAATTATTCATTTTTATTTTTGTTTCGGACATGCCAATTAAATCAATTTACATATATGAATGAGTTTCATGTCACATTTAATTTTATGCTTATTAATTGGCATGTGAAGCAACAATATACGCTGTGTGTGTTGGATCAATAAGAGATTAGTTCTTCTTTATTTTTAAGCTTAAATTAAATGTGTTTTATATTATGCTTATTTTTGACGTCTTAGTGATGTTTAGTTTTTGAATGTTAATATGTTTAACGTTGTATCCATAAGAATATGTTTATTGTGGATTAATAATAATCAAATTTTTCTCAAATTCTTAATTCATATAGTATGTGATGATTATGAGCTTAGCGAAATTTTCGAACATATAAACATGAATGATAGTTTTTGAGATTATTTTTGATTATATGTATGATATGTCTAAACGTCCATTTTTCCCTTCTTACTTGTAGATATGGCTTCGAACACCTCTATGATTTTTGACTTGTCCACCAGTAACAAGTTGGATGGGTCCAACTATGATATGTGGCACAGGAAGATTGAGTTTCTCCTGGAAGAACGTGATGTGCTAGAGCACATAACGTTCATTATGCCACCCCCTGCGACAACGGACAATGATGATAAAGATATCACCGCCACTGAGGAATACAAGGCACGCTTGGTTGAGTACCAAGCGTGGTGTAAAAAGGATCGTAAGGCACGTTATACTATGCTGTATTGCATGCACGACGATCTAATCGGTGAGTTCGAGGTTTTTCCTACAGCTAAAGAGATGTGGGATAACATTCGAATCCGATATGGTCAGACTTCGGAAACGAGGCTACAAGCAATGCATCTTAAGTGGATGTCTTACGTGATAGACTCTACCCGAAGCGTAGCTGAACATATCAGGACTATGCAGTCCATGATTCGAGACCTCAGAGCTGGCGGGATAGACCTTTCGGAGAAAGACCAAAGAAACAATCTGCTGAGTGCACTAAACCAAGGTGATCCTAAGTGGAAACCGTTTCTCACTCTAATGGTGCATAGTACTCACATCAAAACTTTTGGTGAGATTGCTAAGCACCTAGAGTTAGAGGATGAGCGCCTCAGGGCAATGGCTCCACCTCCCTCAGCATTTGTTGCTAGAGTGGACAGGCCGAAAGTAAACAGGTTTAAGCGAGGGAAGAAAAATGTTCGTCCCTCACAAAAACTTGGCCCTAGAGGTGGGATTGCTAAGAAGCAATCGAAACCTAAGGGTAAGGTAGAGAAGAACATGGCACGTGTGACGTGCTATGCCTGCAGGAAGAAGGGCCACTTTGCTCGGGATTGTCCCGAGCCTCAGGCCAAGGTACCTTCTTCAATCCCTACTAGTGATTTGTTTGTTTGTTCCCATGCATTTGTTGCTAAATCTTTTCCTAATTGGATTATAGATTCGGGAGCGAGCAAGCACGTAGTTCGAGACCAGGAGGGGTTTGTGTCTTTCTACCCTTACCCGGTGGGGACACAGACTGTGACACTTGGTAATGGAACTGCAGAGGACGTTCTGGGTGTTGGAACGTATAAACTCAAGTTACGTGGAGGAAATTCGTTGCTACTCCACGATGCCCTTTATGCACCTGGGGTGCGATGTTCGCTTGTTTCTTATGTTTCTCTTTGAAAATTAGGTTTTCAATTCGTTTCGCAAACTGATGGTTTGAACATTGAGTATGGTGGCAATTTGTTTGGCCATGCGTCTTTGGTAGACGATTTCTTTGTGCTTGACTTAGATAATGATTATTATTCTAGTAAAGCACCTTCTGTTTTTTTGTCATCTGTTGATTCTAGTAGTGATTCTGTAACATGGCATGCTAGACTTGGACACATAGGTCAAGATAGAATGACTAGACTTGCTAAAGAAGGTCTATTATGCAAACTTACTAAGGTTAAGCTACCTATATGTGAGCCTTGTTTAGCAGGAAAAGCGACTAAGAAACCTTTTGGTAAGGCTTCTAGAGCGCTTACTCCCTTAGAACTCATTCACTCCGACATTTGCGGACCAATGAATGTTCGAGCACGTAGTGGTGCGGTATACTTCCTCACTTTAATAGATGATTACTCTAGATATGGGTACGTATATCTATTATCACACCGCCACAAGGCTCTAGATGTGTTCAAACGCTTCGTCGCAGAAGTAGAGACCAAGTTGGAACGAAAAGTTAAGACTCTTCGGACCGACCGTGGTCGTGAATACCTTTCTGATTTGTTCAAGGTGTTCTGTGAGGAAAAGGGTATCGTAAGACATCTAGCGATTCCATACACTCCGCAGCAAAATGGTGTAGCTGAGCGTAGGAATCGCACATTACTTGACATGGTCAGGTCAATGATGGCCCAAGCTAACCTTCCAATTAGTTTTTGGGGTGATGCCTTGCTAACGGCTACTTATATCTTAAACCGAGTACCTAACAAGAGTATACCTACTACTCCATATGAGTTATGGAATGGTAGACATCCCTCCTTGGACCATTTACGTCCATGGGGTTCAGCAGGCTATGTGCATAACCCAACCCATAAACATGGTAAGCTTGGTCCAAGGGCCAACAAGGTGATCTTTATTCGATACCCGCAACATTCAAAGGGTTATGTGATGTATGGAGAACATCCAGATGGAGGCATGAAGGAATTAGATTCCCGAAATGTCGATTTCCTTGAGGATGAGTTCCCTAGTATTGGTGACATAAACAAGGACTTTCGATTGTATGAGTTACAAACGAACCTATCTCTCGGTGAGGGAGAGGATTTGTATACTGCCCAAGACACCGAGGATTTGCATCTCCCTGACATTAGAGATAGTGGGAGTGTACCTACTGTTTCTACGCAGGGAGACCTGCCTGTTCAGGACACTCAACCAGAGACTGAGAGTCCTCATTCTCCGGAACCCACACCCCAAGGGGTTAGTGGGAGTGGTTCTTCTCCTATTCGAGGTTCTGTATCTCAAAAGAAAAGGGGGAGAAATCCTGATCCCGAGTCTGAACAGGCTAGACCGCCAAGTCCTAAAGTGTTTCGACGAAGTGAGTGTGGAAGAGTTCCTCGACGGTATTTTCAAATCGAAGAGGAAATTTTCTTTTGTGCTCCTTTAGAAATAGAAGAGCCAACCTCTTATGTAGAGGCTTTGGAATCACCAAACGATAAGGAATGGATGGATGCCATGAGAGATGAGTTGGACTCGATGGCAAAGAATGTAGTCTGCGATCTAGTTGACCTTCCCCCCGGACGCAGAGCCATTGGAAACAAATGGGTTTTCAAGGTTAAGCGTCGGGCAGACGGGTCAATTGATAAGTTCAAAGCCCGTTTAGTAGCGAAAGGTTACACCCAAGTTGAGGGTGTAGACTACGAGGAAACTTTTTCTCCTGTGGTGAGATTAGCCTCAATTCGCTTACTTCTGGCGCTAGTAGCCCATTTGGATTTAGAACTGTTCCAAATGGATGTGAAGACTGCTTTCCTAAATGGAAATCTTGAGGAAGAGATATATATGGTCCAGCCTATTGGTTTTGTATCAAAAGGCCAGGAAGACAAGGTTTGTCACCTTAAAAAATCCATATATGGCCTCAAACAGTCTTCTAGAGCATGGTACTTCAGATTCCATGAAGCCATCACCGTGTTTGGCTTTACCATGGTTTCAGAAGATCACTGTGTATATGTCAAAAGGACAAGTGTAGGAATTATGTTTCTTACCTTGTATGTCGATGACATTCTACTGGCTGGAAGTGATATGGAGATGATCAATGCCACCAAGTGGTGGTTATCCTCCGTCTTTGAGATGAAGGACATGAGTAAAGCTAGGTATGTCCTAGGTGTGGAGATTCTCCGAGACCGTTCGAAGAAACTTCTTGGTTTAAGCCAAAAGGCATATATCGAGAAAGTCCTAGAACGGTTTCGGATGCATTACTCCAAACCCGTTGATACTCCAGTAGACAAGGGTTTGATTTTGAGTCTAGAGCAATGCCCTAAAACAGAAGTTGAAAAACAGAAGATGAGCAATGTCCCATACGCTAGTGCTATAGGTAGCCTAATGTATGTCATGTTATGTACACGGCCTGACATTTGCTTCGCGGTTGGTTTGGTAAGTCGTTACCAAAGTAACCCGGGAGTCGCTCATTGGCAAGCCGTCAAGAGGATAATGCGTTATCTTCGGGGGACTACCGACTTGGTACTTTGCTACCAAGGAGTGGACTTGAAATTGAGAGGTTACTCTGATGCTGACTGGGGTGGTGACTTGGATGAGTCTAAGTCCACCTCAGGATATGTCTTCACTCTTGGTGGGGGAGCCATATCTTGGGGCAGCAAGAAGCAGGAGTGCATAGCTTTATCAACCATGGAAGCGGAGTATGTTGCTTGCTGCCTCGCCGCTCAGGAAGCGATCTGGCTCAGGAGTTTTCTTCAGGATCTCAATCTCACTCCGAGAGTTGATGATCCTGTGGAAATGTGGTGCGACAATACTGCCGCTATCCAATATGCTAAGGATCCTAAATTCCATAGGAAGGCTAAGCATATTAAAAGGCGTTATCATTTTGTAAGAAACGCCATAAAGTTAAAAGAAGTCATTGTAAAGTATTTACCTACTAGTAAGATGGTTGCTGATCCCTTAACTAAACCTACTCCTAGAGATACGTTCAAAACTCACGTGATGAGTTTAGGTCTTCGTAGGTTTTAGTTAATTGGGATGTCTTGTTTTGGACATATGTAATGAATGTTTCTTATGAATAAAGATTGATGTTTCTTTTTCCTGAAATGTTCATTACGGTATTTTGGTTGTTTGATTAGGCATATCTAAATGTCACTAGGCCTCAGATTATCTTATCACATGGATGATCAACCCTGACGTCTAAGTGGCGAGTAGGATAAGATTTGATCATATTGGCACTAGGTGTGCAATATTGATTATTACCGCGATTTTAATGATGCGGATAATGAATAGTCGCCTTAGTTAGTCTAAGATGAGATTTTAAGTAAATCGGATATAATACAACCTTATATCGAAACCTAAAGCCGAATTTTGAGTATCAAGGTTATGTTTTGTACAGTAACCAAGTAACTCGGGTCAGTTTTTAGGGAAAAATGGACTTGTAATTCGCATGGTATATAAAGTGACAGCTCACCTCAGTGGGAGTTATACCATGACACACATTCATACTGTGTGTGCCTAAGTCGACCTGGGGAGTGACAATTGAATCCCTTCCTTGTCACTATGTGATCCCTATAGACTTCGTGGTCTATTTAGATGACACCCTTTGACCTAGAACTGTAATGTGGATTTGAGGTATGCTGCAGCTACTTTGATGTGAACTCCAAGGACTATAAAATAGATAGTCCAGCGGAACACATTAGGAAAGCTATCATGCTAAAATGAAGCATTATAGGTGTCTAAGGAAGAATCGATCCACCATTGCTATATCAGCCCGGGCGGTTATACTGAGGTTATAACCATATGATATATCAGACATAAAGGGACGTTGTATGTCGTTGGCAATGAGAGGATGATTCGGGGTAACATCGCCAATGTTGAAAGTGTCTTTGTTAGATTGACGGTATCTTAACAAAACACTACCTGTTACTTATGGTCGCACGTCTCATTCCTGGTATGACGCGTTTTTTTTTTAGAGGAAACATTGTTAAGAGACGATGTTACGGCTTAAGTGGCCGAGTGGGAGCTGAAGGCTATTTTTAGTAAAACAGTCAAACGGCCACTTCCCTCATTTTTAGGGATGTGTGGCCTAAAAATGGGGGGGGCAGCTTGGGGTAAAATAACTCTAATCTCAGTGATTAAACAACATATGCAAAAATGCACAAAACTGAAGCAGTTTTTTGGGTCAAGAGCTCACTCTCTCTCTCAGTTTGGTAAAACGTACTACCGTTCAATTCTTCGGGTTTTGAGACGTGGAATCTACCGGGACTCTAGTAGCCACCGGATTGCAACACTCACATTGTTCGTGGTTCAGGGACAACTGGGAATCACACGCTTCAAGAGGTTAGTCCTTATGCGCTTTTACTAACAGTTCACATACGAGAAAGAGTAACCATGCCTCAAATTCAAGACCAGTCGAGGATAGAACATGTAGATTTCAATTTGAATCTTCATACTAGCTTCATCACATCATTGTGAGTGAGCACATCTCTGACCATAATACACTAGTAATAATTACACTAATTACAAATGACGAGAAATGTACATTGTACTGCTATATACTCAAGATTCAAAACTTTATGACACATTTACTGTTTCTGGCAAAGAACCATCAAGTTTCAACGTCGACAACCAATCCAATAAGGCCTTGTTGACGAGTTCTGGGACTTCGTCATGTGGACAATGTCCAGCTTGGAGGTTCACGACTGTTGTATTGGGATAGAACTCCTTGATTTTCATGGCCTTGGTAGGACCCACCCAAGGGTCCAGATCACCCCAGATCAGCAATAGCGGACAGGATAGTTTGCTTAGGAGGCTGTCAAGTGTGTATTTTCTCTGATTTGACATGAATCGTGTCATCAATCTGATAAAAAATTCAAAGAAACCAAGTGAAGAAGAAATTATTCAACTTTCACAATATCAAACTGTGGTACGCCAAAAACTCAAGAACTTAAAGATATAAAAGGCCTATCATTGCTAAATCCATACCTATAATAAACCTCCCCTGCTTTGGGGTCTGATGCTGGTTGAGTTATTGACTCCACAAGATAGTCATCCACATTGGAGCTGTTTATGTACACCTTTAAGTTGGCAAGCTCATGTACATTAGACTAGTAGAGAAAAACGAAATATGATTGTCATCTGATTTCAATGAAAGCAAAACTCATTAGCACAAAAGTCCCAGATTAATGATGATCTGGCAAGTTTCTGAGTTTAGAAAGTGGCGAATGGTCGAATAATTAATCAACTAAGAACCCTATCCAAGCAGCCGAAAAAAATCTTGGGTTTCCATCCTAACTCCCAATTAATGTTTCAAACTTAGATTCTTGTACATCCGTCAGGATTTAGGACAATAACAACTTACACTTTTAAGAACCGAAACTATGCGAGCTGGCTGCTTTGCCTGCCAAAACAAGAATCCAAGAACTATTCGTTGGAAAGCTTCCTTAAGAGGCTTTAATATGAACTTCTGGAAGGGGTTATCTTCAGATTCACCAGCTTTGGGATCTGCATCTCCAAACTGGCCAGCAGAGTTCAATAGCACAGCTCCAGTGATCTTTTCAGGCAAGCTTGCTGCTACTGCTAGTGCTGTGAAGCCTCCAAGACTATCACAGGATTATGCATCAGAAGTTTGCTGACGTTGGAAGTTTGATAATTCTAAAGTACTTGAATACAAAAGTAGATGCATTCTAATGTGACAAAGGGACATCAACTAGATTGGGAAAAAGAAAATCAAATGAAGCATCAGTAGTCAATGATGGCTTTTATATGAATTTAGGCTTACGCATGAGATGGAGGGACATAAGGTCTTGATTCAACCAATTCACTTTAAAGACTGAAATGCCAAACTTTTTCTTAGTTATTACCTGTTCCCTACCACAACAGCAGGTTCTTTGACGACTTCCTTGAGAAAATCAACCACCTGATCCATCCAAACCATAGAATCATACTCTATGATTGCCTTCTCACTCCATCCAAAGCCCAGCAAGTCTAAGGCGTACACCTTGTACCTCTTAGACAGCTCAGGTATGTTGTACCTGCACCCATGGAATACTCCTACTCAATCGGAAAGTTTTGAAAGAAGTCCATTAGCTGAAAACTATACTTTATCTGGTTCCTTAATAAGGTGATCATTGGAAGACCTTGACTCAAAATAAATCCAACTTTGGGTCAAACAGACCATTGATCTGCTTGGGTTTATAGTCTTTAAGACAATTGCAGCCTAATAGAGTCATGGGGAAACCTTCAAACCATAATAGCTAACGTCTTCCATTGAAGCCCATTTTAAGTTAAGTAAAGGATCAAGACACAAAGGCAAAACATCAAGGCAACCTCCAATGGAATGCAGAAGCACCAAAGCCATGTATAAGAACGACCGGAGGCCCTTCTCCTTGCTCAACATAATGTATTCTGTAACCTCTCCATGTCCAATAATTATATCCTTCTGGCTTGAATGGCAATCTTTCTACACCTGGAGAAACAATCAAACAATGAATCCTAAGCATACATTTTTCATGTTTTACATATGATCAACTATTCAACTTAAAAATGGGAAATCATAACAGTAAAGTCCACCCCCTCCTGATGTTCAACTGCAAACTGGGACAATCTGGCATCAAAAATACATGCAGTCATTGGGTTTTGTTGATGACGTATACAAAGAGTCCAGCTATACCCTCATTACAAACAAGAAAAAAGGAAAAACTTTCTCATCAAGAGTGATCTTCATTAATTTGTACGCCTCCATGCTTTTTAGTCCTGGGGCATACAAGGATCGATCTTTTAATGTCTGGTTTAGAACGAACTTACTAGTGTTTACACTTGCATTATTTTATCCATGATGTCCTACCATCAGAAAGGGCGATATAACTATATGATCATAGAACTTCACTGTACTCCAAGCTTATAACAAAAACCGCTATACAAAAAGGGTTAAAATTTGAAAAAACCGCTCACAGATTCAAGATCATAACTGATACCAACTTCCAAATCAGCTTCTCGGAATTAAGCTATGAGGGGTGTCACTTCAAATCTCAATAACAATGAAGCTGCGAGTGGTTGCTTGGTTACATCCCCACAAACTTCATTTTCATTCAATTTCATCAAAGTTTATAAGCGCATTCCTTCCCACACCAACCAAAACCATCACCCTAAATTCCACCTAGGGTAGCACAGAGGATTAGTTGTAAGCAAACTTTCTTTAGTACTTTAAAGTTTAAATTGCACAAAGCTTGTTTATATGGACCCTAGATATGAAAGCCTAGAAGGTGTTGACTACTTGTTTCTTAACAGTAAAATGAAGTATACAGCAGTTTAGGGCATGTTCTTTTCGTTGCTAAATCCTGATTTCCCACTCCATCTCACTCCTCCTAAAACATTTTTCTAAAGTACTCTACAAAAATTCAAGGCTAAAAAGAATTGCCCAATAATCATCATTCATCGCATAAGGAGGCAATAAATTAGTTACCCACTTACCTTCAATGGGTTTCATGGTAAGGGAAGACTCCATAGCTGAGACTCCTGTAGCCACAATTCCACGCAAAGCCAAACCCCTTCTACTTATTTTGCATTTGCTTCCTACTCACATACATTATGACAATAAACCCACTTTAATGAAGCGTATAAAAATGCCCAGAAATTAAAAAATGATAATACAAATGGGACATTAATTACCTGATTGATAGAATCTCGATGGAGCTATGAATTTGTCAGAATGAAGAAAGAGCAACTGGGTTCTGAATGAATGAGTAGCTGATGAAGTAAGGCATGAAGAAGACATGGAAAATTGGAAATGCTGCCAGAAAAACACTAACCCAGAACTTGAAAATGAAAACTCTAATTAAAAACAAAGCATATTAGCAAATCTCCTCCTTCAGTAGATCAAATTTGGGTGGAGACTGCACAAATTTTGTTGGAAAACCTAGTTCAGGTGGCACAGAGAGCAAATCTCCTCATTTAATTTGTGATTTTCTGAAAAGTGGGTTTTATGTGTATTTATGTATGTACGTATGGAGGGAAATTTAGCGGCGTGGCCAAATCCCACACGTTTGGCAATTTGCTAAGATTTTAGATTTTTCTCTTCCTCTCTTTTTTTTTTCCTTTTTCTGGAAAATCTTATGCTTTTTGGGTTGTGCTGGAAAATCTTTTAGACTCCTTTTTTTCGTTCGTATTTTTGTTTTTCTTATTGGGTTTCTGGGTGTGATTGAGTGATTCTACCCCCCCCCCCCAGTTTCTTGCTCATCCATATTCATTTTTCGGAACATAATAGCAATAAATTTTAATGTGGATTTCATTTGCACAAAAATTAGAGAGATCTAAATGTAAACAGTTGTATATATGCAAGCACTAGTGCCGGCATATTCATATTTATCTTTCGAAATTTAAAAATTGAGATTTTTGTCGGTTATGCTACCCCTTCCCCACACCCCCCAAAATCTGTTTTATACATTATGGTCCTTAACTTTAGCCTCATTAGATAGTGGATATTGTATATAAATTTAAAATTTTAGATTGTCTCTGATATTTATGTTTGCTTTAAGTCAACAAAATTGGCAAAAAAAAAAGAAACAACATTTCTAAATTAAGTTATCAGTCAACAATAGCAGTTAAGCATAACATAGAAAATACAAAAAGAATTAGCATCATATAATTACCCCAAGAGTGGAATAAAGATGTTGCATACAACTTAAAGTAAGGCATGCGTCCCAACATTTAGAAAAGAAATTATTCAATGCATGTTATAAATATAAGTACGTGTGCATATATATATGTATATATATATATATATATATATTTGTTTGACGTATAGTAGTATTGACCCGCCTAATTCATGAGCGTACATTGCATGACGCCATACCTAGTACCTAGTGCCTACTATCTCATTTAGAAAAATGCATGGTTGATGGTACTATACACCACTTATTTGAAGGGAATTTGCACTATACAAATATTTGAATTGTCTAAATTCAAATGTGATATTTAATAATAATCATTTATATTCACCAAGTTTTTTAAAAAATAGTACCTATTGGGGACAGGTAATTAACACAATTGAGTCTTTACTTTCTATTGAAGAATCAAAATACAATCAAACAATATGATAAAAGTAAAAAAGTTACAAAAGATTTATGAAGGAATAATTCTTCAAAATATTATCCCAATATTGATGACAATAACATTTAATTTGCTCATTTTAATTACAGAAAAAACAAAGAAAATATACTTGTGTTCTGACTCTCTATTTTCCATTGAACGGTCATCTCACATTCAAAAAGATATGAAAAAAGTAAATAACTTATAAAAGATTTACTAAGAAGTTTTTTTTTTTTTCCCAGAATGTTATCTTAGCTGATACTGATGACATATCGCCATGCGAACTTCATTCAAGATGGAATATAAACTGTCAAAACGTACACAACTAATTCATTCAAGAGAAGTAGGCAACATCAGTGCACACCTTACCTTACCTTTAGTCATCAGGCTATAAGCCTATTAGTAAGGGAACATGAAAAGATATTAAAAGACATACTTAATAGCACAACAAAATACGCCGTCTGTGGGGATCGAACCCACGACCACGTGGTTAAAAGCCACGCGCTCTACCGCTGAGCTAAGACGGCGCTTGGAAGCTTTGCGGCCTTGTTTTTAACTAGTTGTTTACATTCATTGAGAAAGAAATGAGAAGATAGCTGTCAATATAGTCAATAAATCAATTGGTCATTCTTCTTGGTTCAATTTCTTCTTTTTTTTCCCCCTCATTTCCCTCTTATTTTCTTTTCTTCAATCATCAACAGTTCTTTAATTTTTATTTTTTTTTTGGCATAAAAATCAACAATTCATTATAACAAGATACAATAATCAACTGAAAATTCCCTGAACATAACGAATAGAGGGGGAAAGAAAAACCCCTAAATGAAACTACTGCTCAGCTTTGTATTTCTTTCACCAAGAATGAAAAATTTTTCTTTTTTATTTTTTACCGTAAAATATTACTTGGAATAATGTTATTTGCTCATTAGAATGATGACATCTAACTCAAATGATTATGTTATACTAAATCCAAATCCAAATTCAATACTAAAAAATTTTTGTCACTAGGCAGGGTGTGCGTGAAAGATTTGATGTAGCAGTCTTATTCATAAATTGCAAGATTACAGAGAGACTGGTTCTAATTATCCCTATATTTAAAAACTGTAAACTGCCTACTACTCCACAGAAACAGAACATATGAAGTTTAGAGAGACATTTTACTTGAGTCTGTACAATCCAAATTTAAAAAAATATTCTAAACTTACCTTTTTCAACTATACAGATTTCGAACAAGTATGATTATGCTATACTAATGATGATAAAATCCAATTAGATTATAAGATAATGAATATATTTCCATTGATTATAACTTAAGATTAATTAAAGCTAGTATGTTTCCCTAAACATTTTTATTTTTTTATTTTTTTATTTTTTCATGTTTTTATCACTTGACATAGAATAATTACTCCATTTTATATCCACCTGATCATGTTAATTACACAAACTAATTACATAGTCATCCAATTATTATATAAAATTATTTTTACTTTTATGCCCTTAACATAATGTTTTCCCTTAGTTTTCATCGATCCCAAAGCCAAAGTAGGAGGAAGGCCACAGTTGGAGTGTCACTGTCATATTGGTAGTTCAGCAAGAATCATGCATGTCCAAGCTATTCAAATAAACAAGTTGAAAGACCATAATAAATATTCATTAGAGAGCTAACTAACAGACACACATGATTCCAATAATTTTTTTTATTATAAAATCTTCATTAATTACATGATTTTGAGCACCATATGTGTGTCATTTGCAGGTTTGATGATTAGTCATTTTAATTTAGCAATTTATATTTCCTATTTTATATTATAATTTGGCATCGAGAATATATTTCAAATGTATTGGCTCAATTAGATAACTGATGATATATAACACCTCTAAAAATATATAATAATCTTTTACTCGAGCAAATGATTGATCATTAAACATCCAATAAAATATGTTATAGGGGTGTTTAGTAAACAGTTTTTTGCATCAAAATTAACTATTTGACCTAATCAAAATGCTAATTTTGGTATTTGATAAAATGACTTTTTACAATAACTTTTTGGGTCTAAAAAGCCAACTTGAAAAAGCTAATTCTATTAGCTTTTGAAGAGCTTTTGCAGAATTAGCCTTTTGTCTCACAAATTTGTCAGAAATAGCTAATCTTACTAAACAATTTTTCTACAAACAGCTAATTCAAATAATTAGTACGAACAGTTAACAATTAACAGCTAATACAAATAGCTAATCTCTCTTTCTTAGTGCCAAATTTGATGCCTTCTTTTCCTCCTAATAGCAATCCCTATCGTAACAAGGGTACTTGCCAACTCGTTCAATAATTAAGAGTAATAAAGAAAAAAGCTTGGTGTTCACATGCAAAAATCTATACAAATTCGGAGGCATTTATATATTCAACTGTTTAAGGCTCAAGGAATTGAAAGCCTATGTACACGTACAAGGGGGCTCCTTTACTGTATATATCACTAATACTAAGCTAAGCCAGATATAGCAGCCAACAAGGCTAAGTACGTGCATATATGTTAGAGATGGCTACTCCTAAAAAAGTGTCTACATACTCGTTTCTTCACTTAGTTCTTCTTCTTCCTTTACCTGTTGTGTTTGATCATGTTGATGCTCATCATGGTCTAAAGGTGGGGTTTTATAAGAAATCATGTCCTCAAGCCGAGGCAATAACGAAGAAAGTAATCCTAAAATCCATCTTAGAAGCTCGTTCTCTTGCTGGTCCCTTGCTGCGGATGTTCTTTCATGATTGTTTTGTCAGGGTACGTAAATCTCTAGCTTTTTGTAGATTTATAAGACTTGTTGATGCAATAGAAGCTAATATGTTATGGTACGTGGCACATAGTCACAATGTTCGCAGTCATTGATTGTTGAACATTTTGATTAGTTTTAGTTACATCTTGTTTTCGTAGGGTTGTGATGGTTCCATCCTTCTGAATTCTACTTCCCAACAAGCGGAGAAAGATGCAACCCCAAATCAATCTCTTAGAGGGTATCAAATCATCGACAGAGTGAAGACTGCGTTGGAACAAGCCTGTCCTGGTGCTGTTTCTTGTGCTGATATAATAGCTTTGGTTGCTAGAGACGTCGTTGAAGCGGTACAAAACTATCTGCTCATGATGCAACATTATTCTATTGCATATACCACAATTGTCATATGCAAATTTCATATTATAAGTGGTACAAAACTTGTAAGTTTGGAGATTTTCCCTTAAATTTCTTGTATTTTTAATTTCTGATAGACAGGAGGACCATCATGGGATGTTGAAACAGGAAGAAGAGATGGCCTTTTTTCACTTCTCAATGAAGCTTTGAATGATTTGCCACCAGCATTTCTTAATATAAGCTCCTTGAAAGCAAGCTTTCAACAGAAAGGCCTTAGTGCAAAGGATCTTGTTGTCTTATCCGGTAATGTATGCATTTGATTACTAGTTATTTAACAACAAAAAGTTGGTGACACATATAGGACAAAAGTTTGTAAATAATGATGTATCACCAAATATTTAATTGTTGTTCTATATATATCTAAAATGTGATTATAAATTGTCGATATTTACCAAATTATTCATAGTTTAGATCAATGTATATATGACATCGAATTTGTTAGTCTGTTACGTCTTTAGAAAAGGTTGATTAAGTATGTTGTATGAATATTTGACATCTCACTCATTAATGTGATGATTTACTTGTCCGACCTTGCAATATACCCTGTTGAGTATGGTTAGTTAGGAGCGCTGCATTTTTGGGGTATCAGTGAAAGTTATCATAATAAAATTAACAAGTCCCCAGTATTATGATTTACTAGTTTTTTTTAGGCATCACTTAGTAGTGGAGCTAAGATTCTAAGCAAGGGGTGCGAGATTGGGAAAATTAAAGGAACACTTCCAAAAAAAAAAAAAGGCGAAACAAAGAGTTGAACTAGGGACCTCCCACCCAAAGTAAGGGGCAACCACCACTCTATTATGTACTCCTATGATATATACTTATGAACTAATTAATATATATCTATTTTTCTTATCCATGAAAATATCCCATATTTAATTTTTTTTTCCTAAAAAGTTGGGGGTCAATTGATCTCCCTTGTCCCAACATGGCTCCGCCTATGGCATCACTATAGGATACTGGTCAAACTCAACGATTAAAAATTGCGGAGTCCGTTGACGTAAAAGATATTTATATTGACTTTTGAGCCTCCGATGCACATAAAATATATCAACTATAAAGTAACAACTATGTTTCATGCATGTTTGCTCTTACATCATTTTACAATCAAATTTTCTGGTTTGGCCTGAACACATACAGGGGCACACACAATAGGAGCATCCCATTGTGCATCATTCTCAACCCGTCTGTACAACTTCTCCGGCAACGGCGACGCTGACTCCGACACATCCATGGACCCGGACTATGTGGCTGCATTGAGGAATAAATGCTTGAAAAATGGTCCAAACAACATTGTAGAAATGGACCCAGGAAGCTTCTTGATTTTTGATCTACACTTCTATCAGTTGGTTTCCCAAAGAAGAGGGTTGTTCCAATCTGATGCAGCTTTATTGGATGATCATGAAACCCGTGCTTATGTTCAAAGTCACCAAAGTGGGTACTCAGATAGCTTCTTTAAAGATTTTGTGGTCTCCATGAAAAGAATGGGCAGAATTGGGGTTCTTACTGGGAATTCTGGTGAAATCAGAAAAGTATGCTCTAAGGTTAATTAACTAATAATTAATTAATTACATTTGATGGGGTTTTTGATTTTTTTTTTTGCTTTTTTGTTTGTGCGGTATATAATTAAGAAATTTTTTGTTTTTGGATGAAAATGTAAGTAATTTTGCATGTTGTGGTTGGCCTCCGAATTGAGTGTGAATTTTGTTGCTGAAAATTTTCCCTATTTCAATGGCCTCTTATATCCAAGATACAAATGAAGATGTACCGTTTTAAAAAAAAAAAACTGACGAATCTCTTTGGAAAAAAAGGGATATAATTTTGTATATATAACCTTGAGCTGGTGCAGAGGGCGGGTTAATGAGAAGTTGAAGCGATGGAGACATACATTAGAGGTTAGAGGTTTTAAAATTAGTAGATCGAAAACTGAATATCTGCATTGTTGTTTCAGCGGTAGGGAAGATGCGGGAGGAGAAGTCACGATTGATGGGTTGACGATACCAAAGGTCGAGAAGTTTAAATATCTAGGCTCGTTCAACATAACGGGGATATTGAAGAGGATATTAACTAGCGCGTAAAAGTGGGTTGACAAACATGGAAGTATGCTCCAGGAGTGCTGTGTGATAAGAGAATGCATGTAGGATTAAAGGGCAAGGTTTATCGTATAGTAGTTAGACCGGCGATACTGTATGGATCGAAGTGTTGACATATAAAAAAGTCACAGGTCCAAAGGTTGATGGTAGTAGAGATGCGGATGATTAGATAGATGTGTGGTTACACGAGAATAGATAAAATTAGGAATGAGGTAATCAGATATTTAGTTAAAGTGGCACGCATAGAAGAAAAGATGAGATAATCAAGACTCAGATGGTTTGGCCATGTGAAAAGAAGAAGTGTGGACGCGCCAGCAAGGAGATGTAAGAAGATTAACATTCCTGAAGGTAAAGAGGGAGGGGACGACCAAAGAAGAGTTTGGACGAGGTGATTAGAGAGGATTTGAAAGTTGTGGGACTGACAGAGGACATGGCTCAGGATAGGAGACTATGACGAGATAGGATTAGGATATCAGATCTCAGAGAGCTGGCTACCTGAGCAAAAGGATAGGTTTGGGTGTGGTTATAGTTTTTTTGTCGTGTTTGTATGCAGGTAGTTCAAACATCTGGGAAGAGACATTGTTTGCGTACTTCCATTTGATAAGGTATAGTACATTCCTCTACTTTGTTGTACTTATATTCGACGTTTATTCACATAGTTACGGGCACCTGATTTTATTAATATTTCTTAGTTCTTCGATTTCATTCCCTGCTGCATATCCTTCGTTTTTTCATTTAATGTTTGCATAAAAGTCGTTTTCTATGAAATGTTTTTACAAAATTTTATTTTTGTGGGTCTCTTGGATTCAGCCTCTATACGGGCAGGGACGTCGGTAGAGGTAAGGTTGCCTACATCTGTGTTATGCGATAAATTGTCCTATTTTACGTGCCTCTTTCACCAACTTTTAGCTCGTATAATAACTCAATCTTTAGGATTTTTACTTATTTTATTTACTTTTGTAGGTAATAAACTTCAAATCGAGCAAACGTTGTGAAAAAGAGAGAAGACGGGACAAAGCGAAGAAAAACAGCAAAAACCAGCAGAAAGGGACGACAAGGGGGCCGAGCCACCGTGCTAGAGAAGTGGCACGGTCGTGCCTCCCCCCTTGATCGCCACTCGCTCAGTTTTTCTATTTAACCCTCCTTCGTGCGTTTTTGCTCGGGGTCGCTCGGTCGTCGCGTAGAGGTTTTTTTTCTCTGGCGATTTTTAGGGTAGGTTAGGTTAGGTTTCAGCAAATAAAACCTCAATAGGAAGATTAGTTTAGGATTAAAGATTGTAATCTTGGATTTAACATTTGGATTTCAAGTTCCCTCTATCAATTCAAGACTAATTTTTCTCTCTCTTTCTCTATTTATTTCATATGTTGTTCTTGTTTATGTTTTGTTAGTTTAATTCTTGTATTTGTTTTGTTTAGTTCAATCTTTAGTTTTCATTGTTAATTCATGTTTGTTTAGTTTAGATTTAATTTATTTCATTCTCTTTGTTTTCTTGTTCAAGTTTATGTTCTTGTTTGTTAGTTTAGGTTTTCATGTGTTTGTAGTGTTTAGTTGGTAGATTGTGTTGACTTGGATTGTGATTAGCCTCTTGATGGCTAAATAGTCTTGTCTTTGGCCTAACCATACCCAATCTATGCCTGGAATTTAGAGTTTTCTCCCACGCCCACTAAGTGTTCGATGAAATACTTGAAAGAGCTTTCATTCATATTTTTGTGTGATTGACTTATGCTGAGAGGTGAGATCAATTAGCTAGTATGGGAGAGGGAATAACCGAGTTCGGGACATGAAAATAGTATCCGAATTGAGTTAGGTCCGGGGGTTGCTAATTTTGTGGTCTAATTGGGCTAACCCCATGAAAATAGGTGGTTAGACTAATTAGACTAACTCATGACCCTTGAGAGAGGGCTTGGGTGGTATTCGATGGTGCAACCGACCATCTCTAGCTCGTGATGTAGTTTGGGTAGGTTATGACTTGTCTCGATTAGTTGGCTCGTCCATTGGTGAAACAACAACTCCAAGTCGTTTCTTCTATGTTTGTTAGCGTAGTTTAGTTTACCCTCTTTTCCTTTGATTTTGCCTAACTCGAGACGCTTTAGCTAGCCCTAATAGTTGGAAACACAACTCCCTGCGGACGACACCCCAAGTACTCAACGATACACCTTACACTTGGGGTTTATAAATATTAAAACTCTGTATTTTTCCCTAACAAGTTTTTGGCGCCGTTGCCGGGGACGTCAGTGTTTTTCGATATTGGGGTTTATTTGAGCATTCGAGACTAGAGCTTTTAGAAAATCCAAAAAAATATAAAAATAAGAAATTTCAAAAAATTCAAGATGGCTATTTTCCATTTACCTCAGTTTGAGCATGAACCTTTTTGGCAATACTTGTCTAGGTTGAATGATTATCGTGCTCAGTATGTGCTTTTTGAGTATGTGAAATGGGAAATATATGATGTTGTGCTTGAGGGGATAACACATGAAACTCGAGCCACCCTTGAGTCCATGTGTTATGATAGTATGTGTTACTTAGATGTTGATGATATGTGGGATCTGTTTGAGTTCTTGGTTTGGTATCAGTGACACCACGAGCAGGCTAGTGCGTCTTTTGAGTGTCCTTCCCCCACTTTATATGATTTTCATGCTTATTCTCCTCCTATGTGCTCTTGTTGTTTATCTTTTGACCACGATGTGAATTCTTGTACCTATTATGATATTTCCGATGAATGTTATTCTAAGTTTGATGCCATGATAGGGACAATGAATGAGCGACTTTAGAGTTTTGTTGGTAAGATGAGGGAGAGTGGCCTATTGCCTGAGACCGACCCTAGTCCTAGCACACCTAGAGACACTACTGGCGGTGTCTTATGCTCACTTTCTACTCCCCTCCCTTTAGCTTAGTGCACGGGGTTAGAGATGGGTGAGTCTCCTAGGGGTGGCGCTAGTTTTGTTGATGATGATTTGCTTGATTGGTCGGATGATATTGCACTATTAGAGCCCTCTTATGAGGAGTTGTATAGTGATGATGTGAGGGTTAGTGCAGCTCCTAGCATTGAGCATATTGATCCCATTTGCATCAAGCCACTTGACTTAACCCCCATTTCATCCCCTTTACTTCCCACCAACCCCTCTTTTTACCATGCATTTCATGAGTCCCTATGTGATATTAGCGGGTTTCACTCTTCATTTGATCCATATTGCGTATACCTAGAGGACGTGCATACGAAAATCATGTGGAGTACTTTCTTTGATCATGATTTTGATTTTTCTCTGGCATTTGATGAGTTTAAGAGGGCATTAACTTCCTGCGGACGACACCCCAAGTACTCAACGATACACCTTACACTTGGGGTTTATAAATATTAAAACTCCGTGTTTTTCCCTAATAATCTGGATCTCCCCAGACCCCGTGAAAGCGAGACTCACACTGAGAGGTGTTGTTGTTGTTGTTGTGAACCTTTGGCTGGTACAATATTTTAAACAATTGGTGAAAAGGTTAAAGATAGGTTAGAGTGTAAAAAAAGAAGAAGAAGAAGTTATTTTTCAAATAAGATGATTTCACACGAAATTAATTTCATTCAAAATGACTTGAAAGATATGGTGCCCATCAAATTACAATGTAAAATACAATTTGTATTACATAGGCTCAATACTATTTTTTGTTTAATACCTTGGCTAACTTATTGTTTATTATTCCCAACAAACAGGAAAATCTTAAGAAATTGTTATAAGCATTTATCTAAAACCTATTCTCATAAATTGCGCAAAAAAAAAACACTATTTTCATAACATTTCAACCCTTATCCAGCACTAAAATTGCGAGGAAAAGAACTTCATTTTTATAAATATCGTATCGGTCATTGTACAATTTTTTCACTAGAATTAGACATACCGAAATTGCATAGCGTTGTCCTAGGCTCGTAGCGGTTTGAATTTCAAAAAATCAAAGTACAAAGAATTTGAAATTTTAGTGTACCGATCAATATTTGACCGGTACAATATTAAACAGTAACTTGTACCGTTTCTTAACCACTACGGTAAGCTTCTTCGCTTCTGCTGATAACGAACGATACAATACAGTATTTATAACACTGCCCCCAAATCCTCTGCTGTCTACCTGCCATCAACACTAATCATTTCGTTTTTCATTTTGTTTTTTTAAATGAACACTTCTATTGCCAAAGAGGCTTAAAGTATTGGTCTACCAACAAACAAAATCGCTCTCAATTTGGTTACCCACTTTTGTATGGGGTAGGTGGAAGTATGGTCAACAATGTTAAGTACTTACCTACCAACCCTCTTAAGGTAGAATAGCTTGGCTTCAAAGCCATTTTGAATTTCACTTTTTGTTTAATGTGACCCTTTTTTTTTAAAGAAAAAACCCCACAATGACAAGATTTTAATATTTTTGATGCATTTTGAATACTGTACAAACTGTATTAATTTAAATACCATCTACTTTTAATTTGACTGATTTGTAATTTAATATAAATGATGATTGAGAACTTCAGATTGGAGAGCAACTTTATATATCCCATTTGTACAAATTGTCATACAATAGTTCCGAGACTAGAGAGAATTTAAGGGGAATCATAAAAGAAAAATATTTATAAAAATCGTGACGCCTAAATTAAAACTAAACCCACTAACTTCTATAACTGTAATTTATAATTTAATAAAAATAAATAATATGCACAATAAAGAGATTCTAGCCTATGATAAAAAATGCATTTTACGATTTGGGCCTTTTGCAGAAAAAAATAAACAATCAATTAAGAAATACAATAGCACTAAACCAAAAAAAAAAGTATCCCCCCAAAGTTGGAAATTAGGGCCTGTTTTTTTCGACGGTCAATTCTAAAATACCAACCTCAACCCACTTCAACCTACTTCAATCTATTTCGATATAGTTCAATCCATTTCAACCTACTTCTACCTACTTACATTATTTTAACCAAGTTTAATTTATCACATAAAAAAAATTCAACCCACTTCAATCCACTTGAATCCATCTCAACCTACTTTAACCCACTTTACCATTTTATTCACTCTAATTTACCAATGAAAAGAATATGCCCTTATGTAATGTTTGGTTAGATATAATTAACCTTGTAATGCAAATAAGTTTGTAATTTTGTTTTTATTATCTTATTTGGGTGCATAAGAATATTGCAATAAAAAAAATATTTTGTAATTATAATTATCACAGATTAAGTAATCATAATTATATTAAAATTTTTATTATATTATATTATTATTATATTACATCCAACCAATTATTACATCAATGTGAAAAAGAATAACGACGTTGGCGTACAGGGCGTAATTAATTGATGATTTGCCATATCCGATCCGTTGGGCTTGCCTCTCATTTGATTGTTTTTTGCCGAAAAGAAATATTTCTACTAATAAGATGGCATTGGCCCGTGATTCTGAAAATGTAATTCAGCACTGCAATTCCAATTCCAATTCCAATCTTTCTCCCCCCAACTCTTATGGCGCCGTTGTTCTTGGTGGCACCTTCGACCGCTTGCACGATGGTCACCGCCGTTTCCTCAAGGTCACTCTTTCATTTTATTGTTCTTTTGTGCTAATTTCACTCCGTATATTTGATGAATGGGAGTGGTATTTGACGGTTGATCATCAAGTTAACTTCGCTCAAAGATTGCTCCTTTTGAATTTCTCTTTTCTTCCCTTTTTGGGGGGGGGGGGGTTGTTGAGGGAAGTGTTAGTTAAGGTTGTATTTGGGTAGTTCAGTGCTTTTTCTTCTTCTTTTGTGATTATTGGTTCAGGCATTTGATCGAACACCTTGTGGGCATTGGTCTATTTGAGTCATATATTCGTTACAACTTAGAATTTACGTTGACTTGTATGAATTTGAGATGATGGTTTGTAAAAGCTGGGTGAAGCTGGGTGTTCTGATGTAAAGTACTCTGATGAATTGGAGCAATAAAAACTTGAACATGGTTTGCAATGGGAAGCTGTCGGCCCAACATTGGAAGAGTATGCTAAGTTGTTGATAATCCACGCCTATCTGTGTTAAGAGCCTTAAATTTGTTTTACTGCTGGAATTTGTCTAAGTGGCTTGGCATTGAGGACAATTTTTGAAGGAATTTTGGCCTCATTTAGAACTAGCGCGGCTTCGGTTTGGGTGAACAGCAAGTTTTGATGTTAACACCTAGTACAATTGTCTTTGATCCAGCAGAAGGGGATGGATTTCATTCAATGCTTGTAGCTTTATGGACCGTAAACCTTGTAGCTTTATGGGCATGAACTTGCTACTTATGAATATGTAGGTGCTAAGTTGCAACCAAGGGACAAAGGTGGCCGTGTGATTGTGGTCATGAAAGTGTTGATCTTATGATTTTTTTTATTGATATTGCTGACTATAATATGTTTCTCCTTCGGTTTTTTTACATCCTTGCAGTCAATTCTACAACAGTGCACTATAATAGGGGAAATTTTATGTCGAAAAGGAGGCTAAAATAACTTCAGAAGTTGTCTAATAAATGACATAGAAATTTCTCTGTGTTTGCTTATTTACCAAGGTGAAATACTTGTTTGACAGAGTGTTTGTTTATTTAGGCAGCGGCTGAGCTAGCTAGAGATCGTGTTGTGGTTGGAGTTTGTGATGGGCCTCTGTTAGCAAACAAACAGGTAAACTGTCTTCTTTCCCATCCTTGTCATCTACTGTTGTTTACATGCTGCAGAGACCATCAATCTTTGTGAATTGAATGTAATAATGTATACCCCAGCTGGACCCCCCTCTCTTGCTTCACTTAATTTTTCACATCTGTCAGTAGCCAGAGCGGGGAAATTTGGTTCCGAAATTGAAAATACTTAGTATATCACTCTTTGTGACAACATTTTTAAGCTTGCTTGCTTCAAAACCATGCATCAAATAGCTGTCATTTGTGTCAGCTGGACCGCCAAATTAGCATGCAGCACTCTGTGATAAAGAAACTGGATTGCCTAGCTAGTATGAAGGCTAAAACTTTTGCGTTAGACAAGTTCCAACTTCTGTATAATGACTCAGTCATATGGCTAAGATGATGGTGTCCTGGAGTTGAGTCTCAATCCATCATGTGAGCTACTTTGGCTCCATGTTCCTCACTTGTTAATGTCTGAAAATTGGAATTACCAACCCCAGGGATGCTATTCATTTATCAGTAATTATTCTCACCCACTTTTAGCTTCCTAAAACTTGAAATTCCAATTTGCTGTGCCCTGTCATCCCAATTTCCCCCAGTGATTATCGTATGTTAACAATGTTACAGTCCACAGTTTTCGTTTACTAACTAGAAGCATGATAGTGAATATATTTGCATGCCCACTTTAGCCAGGGTAAGTAAAATCAGATCAATTAGTTAATTGCTTGTGTAAATATTTGAAGGATTGCTAACTATTTTCTTTTACGAGACCAGTGATTTCTATCTAATCATTATCTGGATTCTGGAACATTTTGCAGTATGCTGAATTGATAGAGCCTATTGAGAAAAGGATGCAGAACGTGAAAGATTATATTCAGGTGCATACTAAGTGAGATTAATTTGTGTTGGATTATGATGGCATCTTCACAACGTAATTTCTTCTGTTTTCTACTAGTCTGTTTGGGCAAAAACAATTGCATGATTCATATTGTCTTCTCTGGATGGAATTTGGGAGGCTGGCTTTTGAGTTGCTTTGAGTCCATGTCTGTGTCTGATCTATCCAGTGGTTTCTTCAAACCTTGATATACGAGTTTGATAGAAAATGTTGCTGGATCAGATTTGGCTATAACTATCCGACTGTTATTTAATGTTGTTGCACATGTGACTGTGTTTGACTATTTGTACTCAGCTCCTCTCTTTTTCCTTGTTGATCTTGATGCAGTCTATTAAACCGGAGCTTATTGTACAAGTAGAACCTATCACAGACCCTTATGGTCCTTCAATCGTTGATGAGAATTTGGAGGCTATTGTAGTCAGGTATGTTCTGTGGTTCTAGACTGCATGAAAACCTGCATCAGACACTGAAAGGAAAGGAGGCTTGCTTCTTGCAAATCCTTTAAGCAGTTTTTGTCCTTCTATTGAAATTAGCCTGTTAGGACATGCTTTGACCATTCCAGTAACTGCAGGTTGAATCCTGATGGCAACACTGACCCGCATTGACTATTTACCCTAGTTGTGGTGTTGCTGTTTTTTGTATTAGCCTGTTCTTTAATTAATCTTTGTGTGCATTCTGAAAATTAGTCCTTATTTGGTTCACCTGGTGTGCATTTCCCCTGGCAACTATGGGGAGTAACCGACAAGCTACTAACCATACTTCTGTAGCTTCTTAAAGACTTTTTTGGGTGAAGCAAGTAAGTTGCAATCTACTTGAATGCCACAAGGGGGAGAGGCGGAAGGTGACTGAGAGGGAGTAATCGAGGCCAGATTATATGTGATGTACCTTTTCCCTCTGGATATAGCTAAGAAAGCGGAAAATATTTCACCTTCTCATGTTTGATTTGAGAGGGAAAAAGGGTGGGGAAGAGGAGGGAAAATGTTAAATCCTTAGATTTATTTTTTGGCCCTGGATTGGGGGGGGGGGGGGGGTCCTCTGCTGAACACAAAGGATGATGGAGGTGACTTCCCTGCTCCACACTTAAATTTTTTCCCCGAACACATCGATGAAGTATGAGATTCACTAGCTTGCAACCAATTGATCAATGCATCTATTCTTTTGACAGCAAGGAGACAATCCCCGGGGGACTTGCAGTCAATCGAAAACGAGCTGAGAAAGGGCTGTCCGAGTTAAAGGTATTATTTTTCTGCAAACATTTGAACTTCTTTTCTGTGTGTCTGAGCCTTTGCGGGACAATCCTTGCGATGATATAAAGCTCTATCTTTTTTCCTTTTGTCTGTAGATTGAAGTGGTAGATCTACTACCAGAATCAATGGGCGGTGATAAGCTGAGTTCGACGTCCTTGAGGAAGCTTGAGGCTGAGAAGATGAAGAATCAACATCAAGCCTGACATTTTTAACACCCCCCCCCCCTCTTTCCCTGCCACTGAATTGCTTAGAGAACACATGATTGTAAGGAATTGACTGTAGGAAATTAGCAGACAAGCATCAATTTTCTTTTTTCTCTAACATGTTGCTCTACACGACTGGTACCAGCAGTTCCCTTGCCCTGTTTTCCCGTTCTTCTGGGAATGATCTTGTACCCTGAATGTTGTTGTCATCACATTAGCATACCCTTAAACACGACGATCAATAATATTGCCCTTCTTTTGCTTTCTTAGTTTCAAATTTTAATGCATTTGATTTCATATCTTTGTTACCGATTTGAAGAGACTTACTAGTGAAACTGATTGACATGCATAAAAGGTCACTAACTTCAATCATAATAAGTTGACAAACCATATGGCAATAAGATTTATAGTTCTTTTTTTAACCCAAAAAACACTTTTTCCTTTGTTTTATAACCGCTGTATGACCCTCAATGATCGCAACTGATAATTGAAAACAAAATGTACCTAAGCATCAAATTTTCGTATACATTTAAGAACAAAATTAATGATGAATTCACAACATAGCTATGCAAATTACCATAAATCACTGTAGAATATTATATATGCTTCCAACTATTACTTTGGTTTTCAAAAAGGCCCCCAACTATTATCTAAGTTGAGAAGTGCAACCCAAGCATCCTTACATAAGGAAAGGAGTAACCACAACTAGAACACATTCATGCAAGTAAAACTTTTCAACTGAAACCGCCCACATCTAATTTGCTGATTGAAAAATTGAATTAATTCTTATATGCTTACTAAACCAAAATTTGAGCCTAGTTTTGATCTTTCTCTTTCCCCACCCCCTAACACTAGTAGGTTTGCAACAAAAATGAGTTGGCTCACCGATCCTTGGGTTTGGCTCAATCAAAGTTCGGCTTTGACTCGAATCAAACAACGCTTAAGCCTAGCCTGAGCCGGCTTGAAAACATACTGAGTTGAGCCCCAGCACAACGAGGCTAAGCTTAGCTTAGTTTAGTTCAAGTAGTTCATTTTTTTCTTATGCATTTGTGTGAAAATATAAAATTATAATTAAAATCAGCAAAATTTTACTGCACTCTCTTTTCTTGAATCCAATGCAAAGTCTAGAATTTAGTCTGAATTATAGCATTAAATTTGGAAGCTTTTTAACCAAAAAAAATAAAAAAAATACTGAACCGAGCTATGTGCATCCGAGCCTAAGCCCAAACCCAAAGCAAGTCCTGTGTTTAGGCAAACTGGGCTATGAATGATCCAACTTGGACCCGGGCCACTAGGCTTTACTCCTTCGGCTCCTCCGGACCCCTTCCCTTCCCTCTCCCTCATATGGAATTCAGGCGGTTCTGTATTTAACGGTTAATGTGTCTAAGGGCAGTATTCGAAATTCGAAACAAACCTCTTGTTGTCAATCCGCCTCAAAACAACCCGTCTCAATCTCTCTCTCTCTCTCGAGGTTGTTCTTCTTCAAGAAAACAATCAGTCTCTTCTGAAAACAGAGGAAGAGGAAGACCACACTTTTCAGAATACTCTGAGAGATTTTCAAGCGCAAGGTAATAATAATGCTCATTGTCTTTGAATCATCTCGTGTTCGTTTCTTTTTCAATTCCTTTGTGATATGTTTGACTGATTATTGATCAAACTCCAGCTACATTTCTCAAAATCTCCTTGATTTTGTGGTAACTCTGTTATATATGATTCAAGTTGCACTTCTTGGATTGCAAAAGCTTCTCTGTCTTAGAGTTTATTCTCCGAATTTGTCTCTATCTTTTCACTTGTTTAAGATTCAGATATCCAATCAAGAATCTAAGCAAACCCCAGAAGAAACCTCATCGGGTTTGTCTACTATTGGTTCCAAGCACAAGGCATGCTCTGTTTCCATTGATTTTGAAATCCGATTAAGTTGCTTTACCCTTTGATAATTCTCTGTTAGTTCCAGGTGGGAATTTAGAGATTGTTCCAAAATGAACAATTTGATGACAAAATCGTTCTTAAGTTATGCGGATTTGAAGAAGCAAGCCCAATTGGATGTTCAAGTAGACCTCTCAGAGGCAGAAACAGGGGAAATCAGACCCACAAATCAAGAAATTCTGTATTTATTCTTCCAAGAAGTGGAGGCAATCAAATCGCAGATGGAAGAAATCTCGAATCTCCTTCATGATGTTCAGTCTCTCAATGAAGATGCCAAATCGACCCACAGTGCAAAAATTCTCCGAGGTTTAAGGGACCGAATGGACTCAGACACGGTCAGTATTCTTCGCAAGGTGAAATCCCTCAAGTCTAAGTTGGATGCCCTAGACAAATCAAACACCAAAAGTCGGACAATGTCAGTGGCTTTTCGAGAGGGAAGCGCGGTGGACAGAAGTCGTGTTGCAGTCAGCAATGGCTTAAGGGTCAAATTCAAGGATATTATCCATGATTTTACACGTTTGAGAGAGAAAATCATGTTGGATCAGAAGGCCTTTTTGACAAGAAAGTACTTCATTGTCACTGGAGTGATGCCAAGTGAGGAAACTGTGGATAAACTGATGTCGGGCAGCATCAAAGTCACGGCTTTGGAGGTCGAAGACAAGGAAAGAAATGAAGTTATGAGGGATATAGAAACAAGTTTGAATAAGCTCCATCAAGTGTTCCTTGATATGGCAGTTTTGATTGAGAAGCAGGGAGATCAAATTGATGATATTGAGCAGAATGTGGCAAAAGCAGGGGAGTTCATCAGTGGAGGAACAAACAGCATTTACATGCCAATCAGATGAAGAAGAGGAACAAGATTTTATGGGTTTGTTGGGGTTTGGTTGTAGGGTTCTTCATTTTGTTAGGTTGCTTCATTTCATTACTAACTTAGTGGGTTTTTGATGGGTTCTTTTGATTTTATGTATGTACATAGATGCACTAAATGCCAATTAGCAAGGGGTTGGGTTTGAGCTTCTCTGAGCTCAAAATGAGGGGGGATTTTGCCAAGATTTTTAGTAGTTTTGCGGTTTTGTTGTTCAGGTCTGATGACATTTGTAATATGATGAAAGATTCCACTGATAATAGTAATGACAGAAGGTTTACTGGCTTATATTTTATGGCTTGTATCTTTCTGTTTGTCTGCTCAATTTTCTACCGCACTACTATCCAACACTCAATAAGGCAACAATTTTTCATTTTCACAATTTCCATTTTCCACTGATATTAACAGTAATGAAAGAAATTTATATTTCTTAAAAGTCCAGCGAGAGAAAGGGGGGTTGGGGGGACGAAGGTCGAAGGAGTGGAGAACCACGAGTACAGTAGTACAGGACACGCACACATGAAATTGCAACGCAAGAAAGTATTCTGTTTGTCCCACATCGACAATCAGAAGCGGATACCCGGGCAGGAGACATATAAAACCAAGAAGAAGCAAACGAACCAACATACTTACCTGGACGGGGTCTATGGGCGATCATGAAGGCCCATGGCCTAGGTTGGTGGCCTCCATTGCACTTGGGAGGTGCACCATCCTAAGATCTCCCCAAAGTGGGAGAGTCTACGTCATAATTTGTGGCAGTGGGGCCTGCGTTCGCGCGGCCCCTCTCCAATTCGAGTCCAAAAGTTGGAAGGCTCTAAAGTTCTGCCTCTGAAAGTGGGAAAGATGTTGGTGCCCTTAACTGTGAATTGATACATGGATTGGCATTTAAATGAGGTCATTTGGGAAAGAGTGTCTTAAGTAGGTAGTATATCAAATTACCAAATCGTCAGTATGTGGAGTCTTAGATTTTTTTAAAAACCTTATCAGTGTATGGTTTATTGTCCAACTTCAGATGTTTTAAAAGTCTTTATTAGAGGTTTTTAAATGGTTAAAGTAAAAATTATTATGAGTACTATTTGTGGTTGTTTGAATTTAAATAGTAAATAATATGTTCTTAAACATATGAATAATTAGCCATGTGGCTTATTTTTAGGTCTGGATGCATCATATTTAAACTAATATGATTTTGGTTTGTTTCAAGTACAAAATAGCACTTATTATATTTCAAGCCGACTTTGGTTATGAATCTCAATGTAATCAATTTACTTCACAAAAAAATAATAATTATTTCGTTAACAAAAAAGGGGGTCAAATTGTGGTTGTTTAGGTCAAATGATCAAATATATATCAAGATGATTTTCAGTTATTCTTTTCATAATATGGATAAATTCCGACGCATATGTACCTTCTAACTCTACCTTCAATGCTACTTGTAACAAATGATTTAATTTGGACAGGTATATAACAGTGCTTCATGGATATATATTGCTATCAATAGATCCATATAGAGCTAGAAAATCAACCAAGTGGGTATTATTAATTATCATGCAATGAAATCTAAGGATGAGAAGGAAAGTGATGAATGAACAAGGGAGGAGGGGGAACATTGAATTGAAAATTTTGGCAAACAGCCCACCAACCAAAGCCCAACAAAGGCCAGCTGGACCCTACATTACCTGCTAGGCTTGGTAGTTGGGCTTGGGCCCTTTGCCACTTCTGAGTCCAAGTTCATTAACTTAGCATATGAATGTGAATGTGATCATCATTTTATCGATTGATATTGATATTTGATGTTGTGCTTCTCAATCTCATCCATCATCATCATACAAAAATAAACATGAACTACTTCTAATCATTGGGATACATTACATATAGCCTATTGACATCACCCTAGCTAGCTAAGCTAATTTAGCTTTAAATCCTACATGTTATTTTACGATAGTGAAATGATTCATTCGTATATGATGTCATATATGTATTTAAGCACTTTGGATACATATGGATAAATTACACATGCACATTACCCGATGAAAGTGGAACTCTTTTTTTGTTGGACTACTTATATCGCTAAATTATCTTTTACTTATATTATATAGTTTTTTAAACAATCTCGTCTAAAATAGTTTACTTTAAATAAATATACTTCTTATATTGTAACTAGTAAGAAGTAAAGTACTTCACATTATTCCCCAATGTTATTAGATGGACTTCATATGTATTTAAATTTGGTCACCTACACTTCAATTATACTGAATATTAAAATAATGTTCCAATTTTTTAAAATTTCTTTTATGATCTAGGAGATTCATGGAATGTCTTTCATAAAATGGGAATCATGGGATGGGAATCCTATGTTTTAAGTCAATAAAGCAGGATCAACATTCTAACTAATTCTTTTTTTTTTTTGGGATCAATCTAACTAATTCATCGCGTACGTGGAAGTGAGTTTATTAAAATATTATCCAATCAAATCTACCTAATTTTGTACTTAGGGCAAGCACTAAAATATATAGCAATTACTATAATATCTTCTCTGAAGGGGAGTCTTGAAGCAATGGTAAGATTGTCTTCGTGTGACTAAAAGGTCACGGGTTCGAACCGTGGAATCAATCACTGATAAAATCAGGTTAGGTTGCCTACAATTCATCCCTTGGGGTGCAGCCTTTTCCCAAATTCTGCGTGAACGCGGGATGCTTGTGCACCGGGGTTGCCCTTTTTTATAATATCTTCCCTCTCTTTGCTACTTTAAATGGAAATGTCTACACAATTTGGTGCTAATTAATTTTAAGACTGATAGATTTAACATGATATTGTTTTTTTGTCATTTTCTCTGCACCAAATTATATCTGTTTGCTTCTCTTTATATCTTTTGAATAAGGCCTTATTTTTTTCGTAACATGTACACAACTTCGAATCGTTTACGGAGTACACACTATTTCTACCAGAAATTAGATTCTGATTTATTGAAAGTACATAAGGACATTAGCTTAGACATTTACTCTTACACACGGATATTAAAAATCTTTTAAAAATAATTATGCTACACCTTATTCTATTAAGTAATTGTTAAGTTTTTTGGGGTTGAAAGTAACACTTGTGCTAAATTAGTACCCTCTTATTTTTTTCCTTATCAAAAAGTACCCCCTTGTTTTTATTTTTTAAATTTTCTTCTTCAAAAATAAAATTGTTATTATTTTATCTCTCAGGAAAAAAATTGTTTTTATTTTTAGTTTAAATTTTATCCGGGCACATCAAACATCTGGAGATGAATGCCAAGCCAAATGAGCAGTTCCCAAAGTGTCGCCAATTTGAACTTGAAATGCTATCCTACATCCCCATCCATACTCCCACCGTACATCCCTTAATCTTCGAACCGCATCCATCTGTCCAGTCTAGCGCATTTCACAAACCACCTTAATCATGCGTTCATCTGTTGACACGTGTAAAAGGTGTACTACAATTATAAATGACCGACTACACGCAATGAATTTCCTGATTGAAAATAGATAAGCTCTGTTTTTTTTAGTCCTCTAACGACCCCCAAAAAGGAGGGGCCTCATTCTCAGGTGAAGAGAGAGAAAGAAGAGAGAGGGCGATAGAGAGAGAAAGGCGATCTCCGGAGTGGCACCACCCTCTCCTCGGCGGTGCTACTGCGGCGTATGCGGCGGCGGTCTAGAGAGAGAGCTGAGCAGATGCAGTGACGCCATTGCTATGAATATTATAGACATTTAATTTGGTGATGGTTTTGGTTTAATTGATTGAAGTTTTTCGACCATGCTGATGATCTGATCGATGTCGAAATTTCGATCTTTCTTTCTCGTTCCGCCTCTGCTATTTCTCTCTCTATCTTCTCCATTTTCGAGCTGTCTCTGAATCGCGAGATCGATCCCTTCGAAAGTCTTGAAATCGCAGGTGATTTTTTGTGTTTTCTTTCTCTTGTTTGTTGGAGATTTGGTATGAAATCTAGAATGTTGGGTTTGTACTTGATTTTAACTGATGCTTCTAGTTGTTGAGATTGGTGCATTGCGTCAAATGTTGTCGATTTCTTTTTTAGATCTGTTTCACAATTTGTGGCAGCATATAGCAGTTTGTATCAGATCTCGTTGCATGATATTGTGTTTCGACATTATTGTCTTCTCCATTTTGGGGGTTCTAAATATTCAATCTCGTAGTATTAAAGTCCTTTCAGTGTTGTGGAGAGATAATCCAGGATTACAAATTGAATTCAAGCTGTTCTGCATCCAGAGCTCTTTCAGAGCCCCTGGAAAACACATTTCTGGGCTGCCAGTTATTATTATTTTTTAAACTAAAGAAATAATAATAGAGGCCATAGCCACCAAAATACAAAGCTGAAGGAACTGAAAAGTGGGTTAAAGATCATTACTTGTCATAAGATTCCAAAACCTTGTGGTGGGGAATTTGATTCTCATGAGCGTAGGCAAAGCCAGTGGGAACATCCTTAACAAAAAAGAAAAAAGATCATAATTTTGTATAAGTCCTTGGTAATTTGTATGGCTTGGGATTTTTGTGAAAGCTTAAAGGTTGTTCTAGATCTGTTTATGCATAATGGTAGTTTTGTTGGACCTAGGGTGGCTGCAAAGGGGATATTTGAGCTGTGGAGTTGTCTTTTCTGTGCTGGCCTGCTTGTATATGAGAATAACATGATAGTCCTTCACTTTCTGCAATAATGTGCAAACTAGTACAAATATCATCTTCATATGTTAGGTGTTGTAGTTGATCTGCAATTTAAGAGTATGTTGTGAAAACTGCTTATTTTCATGAACAAGAATTCAAAGGGTCATGGATGCTTGACCGGAAGTATAAGGAAACGTGCCAAGATGTCTTTCAAGGGCATTGTACGTGAGCTTAAAGAGATGAGAGAGGGAATTGGAAACCTATCTAGACGAGGGGGAGAAGTGAGGCTTTGGCGTGGGAGGACAAGGTCACATATTGCACCTGATCAAGCGGTCCCATCTGAAGAAGTTGAGCAGGGCCGATGGGCTAATCTGCCACCCGAATTGCTTTTGGATATAATTCTGAGGGTTGAAGCTAGTGAGACTTCATGGCCTGCAAGGAGTGCTGTTGTTTTTTGCGCTGCCGTTTGTAAGACATGGAGAGAAGTCACCAAGGAAATTGTTCAGACTCCAGAACAGTGTGGGAGGCTCACTTTCCCTATCTCTTTGAAGCAGGTAACCATTCTGAATGGGTTCAAGGCGTTGAAAATTCATGCTTGAAAAAACGAAGGGGGCTTTTTGCTTATTCTAACTTCTGTTCTATGTGGTTTGATTGTAGCCTGGGCCACGGGATTTCCCAATTCAATGTTTCATTAAAAGGGATAGAGCGACATCCACTTTTCGCTTGTACTATGGATTGACACCTTGTAAGTCATTTTCACGCTTATTTCTGGTTTGCATAGTGTTTAGCTTTCCATGCCTAGTTGCAGAGATTAATGTTTCGCTTGAAGTGACTGTCCATAAACCAGCAAATAATTGGTGATACAAAAGTAACAAATCTTGATCGTCTTTATTAGCAGTTTCAAGTATGTCACCGGGGTTCCCAAATTGATGAGTTTGTTTTTTGTCTTTCTAATTTGCAGATAGCTTTGTTTCTGATTAGTTGTGTTCAAATTTGTAGCTGAAGATGAAAACGATAAATTATTATTGGCTGCTAGGAAGATCAGAAGAGCGACAGGCACAGATTTTGTTATTTCACTGGATGCAAATGACTTCTCAAGAGCTAGCAGCGCCTATGTCGGAAAGCTCAGGTCAAATTTTCTGGGTACAAAGTTCACCATATATGACAGTCAACCTCCATGTGATGCAGCAGTCAAGACAACTAACCGATCAAGTCGCAGATTTCACTCAAAGCAGGTTTCTCCAAGGCTACCTGCATGCAATTACAGTATAGCAACCATCTCCTATGAGCTTAACGTTCTTCGCACGCGGGGGCCTAGAAGACTCCATTGCATTATGCACTCAATTCCTCTTTTTTCCATTCAAGAGGGGGGCACTGCCCCAACACCAAAATCTTTCCCTCACTTCGTTGATGCCCAATGTTCGCCTTCACCTGCCTTGCAGGGGAAGGAGCCAGCTGTGAATTTCAGCTCCACTAGCCTGTCCGAGCCACCACCACTACTCTCAGGGGACCCACTTGTTCTTAAAAATAAGGCCCCCAGATGGCACGAACAGCTGCAGTGCTGGTGCTTGAACTTCAGAGGCCGAGTCACTGTGGCCTCAGTGAAGAACTTCCAGCTCGTTGCAGCCGTTGAGCCCCACCACGATGTCCCACCTGCTGAGCAAGAAAAGGTAATTTTGCAATTTGGAAAGATTGGGAAGGACATATTCACCATGGATTACCGGTATCCGCTTTCTGCTTTCCAAGCCTTTGCGATTTGTCTCAGCAGTTTTGATACAAAACCGGCATGCGAATGACTTTCAGGATGATTTAGCAGCTCCTTACAATCCCTTTCCAGATAAGCTCTGATAAATTAGCCAGTGTTGAGAATCTGCATTGAAGTTCATGAGAAATGACATTGCAGATTGCATTGAGATTTTAACTGTTACATTTCATGGTAGTTCGCGTTGTAGAATGCCCAGGAATGTATATTTTGTAATGCAAAGGGATATGTAATGTTTTCCATTTTTCCATCAACTTTGGCAATTGGCAATACTCATCTGTACTCTTTTGAATGGGATATTGATGCCTCAGGCAGCTGGCTTCTTGGTTAATTTGATCTTCACCCCTATGAAGCAGCCGATGATGGAACATGCAGGAGTTATTTCTGATGAGCCCTAAAAATTTAATGAGCATGAAGCTGTTGGCTTGGAACAAAGACCCTTGCATATGCTAGAGTTGGGAAAACCTAATCCGACATGCAACACAACTCGAACCCCACCTGAAATTACTGAGACAGATAACCTTAGCACAATTCGAACCAATTTCAATCCAATGTCGACACAATTTGATCATTTAGTGTAAAAGCATGTTATTTTTCATACAACTTGGAAAATTTATATTTGTACATGCCATCGAAAATTAGGTCAGCTAACAATTTCACTAACAAAAACTAGTTGACATTCAACCTACCCTACTCTTTATACCGAGTATTCACCCTGGGGGAGAGCGGGAGAGGTGGCCAGTAGGAATCCAGTTGAACCAGCTAGCTAGTATAATCTCAAGGGTTCTAAATTAAACCGTTCAAGTTTAACAGGAAACAATGGATGTCAATGTGCAGAGAGCATCAATTTCTTCTTCAAGAACGTTTTCATCATCTTAAAAGATCCAGATATCCTCGAGGATGACTTATTCTTCTCGTTAAAGTTCTCTGGAAGCTCTTGAGCAGATGCATGACTATTTGATCGAGGATAATCTTCTTCATCGTCATACTTAACCTCCCTTAGAATTTTGAGCAATTCTGAGGCACTGAGCTTTGCTTTCTCGTTTCCATTGACCGAAAGAACACAGAGAGCGGGCACAACACCCTCATGCAGCACCAAGTGACAACAGTAATCATGTTGGGCACAGAGCAAGAGAAGAATACAAACTGCTCGCTCCTGGTTCTCAGAGCTCCCCGTCTCAAGTAGATCAATGATGGCTGCAATGCAGCCATCGGTCTCAGCAATGGTTACTCGAGCCTCTTCAAAATTGCATAAGTTCTGGAAGATGCCTATACAAGTACTGGCAACCAGGCTATCTCCCAAAAGGGGCACCAATTTAGGGATCCAATCTAAAGCTAACTTGCATGGAGAAGTATCAAAGTTCAATGACAAATTATACAGTATTCTAACAGCTGCTAGTTGAAACTCTCTGTTGGGGCCATCGAGAACTTTCACGATGGAAGTCAGAACATTGGATGATGCAAGATTAGGAAAAGCAGCCACTTGGGTAGACAATACTTCCACTATGGCGAGTGATTCTGCAATGGCTTCTGTCTCGAGAAGAAATGACAAGAGAATGTAGAAATCCTCACTTACAAGACCCGTCTCCCACCTGTTTGGATCCAAAAAATCAGTAACAAGACCTGAACCAACATAAATTAGAAAAAATGATAACAAACCCCCTAGTCCAGTCAAGGTAGCATTTCTTTTGGGTTTTTTTTTGGGGGGGGGGGGGTATATGTGCATAAGTATCTCAATCGCACACAGACAGTTTCAGTCATATGCGCCTAATTGCAATTGTGGAACCTTCACATGAAAGCAATTCAATATATATAGTATTTCAATTCCAATAAATGACTGGGCAAGAGGACATGAAATAGAAAACAAATGCAGTGCCTGACCTGTAACTAATGGAGATTAAAGTGGTTAAATCTAGAGCAAAATGGAGAAAATAACCTGCTTGCTCTGAGAAAAGTCAAGAACAGCTGACTTCCAGACTTTTCAGCTTCGACACAATTCTTGTCGAGAGCATCTTTCAAGAACTGAATCAGTGGTTCCAGGAAATTCTCCGAGGATACAAAGGCACAAGATGGATTATAATACATCAGATAATAGTTCACATCTTGAACAGCTCTACATTTTGATTCCCAAGGAAGCCCGCCAACATTGGATAAGAGTTGCCTCTTAATGTCATCTATGTCATGGAAAAATTGAAAGCTATTAGAGTAGTCATCTGATGGCTCCCTGATTGAACCAAGGCCATATTCAAGTTTAGCATGTGACAGATCACAATAACCGTGATGAATGGATCCGAAGGATTTGCTGCTCGCATCTATTTGCAGATGAAGATCCGTCAGAGAACTTGAAGTGCTACAGATGGAATTGGAAGAAGTCTCAAGGGAAGGACATACTGATGTTTGTATGCTTGAGTCAGAAACAATTATCCCATGTTCCATAGACCACTTCAAGATCAGGTCTCTCATGGTGGTATTAGGGGTCACTGACAAGTCAACCAGCTTCAACCCTGTTTTTGGACATACATCATGACCTTTCTCAAACCATTTCTGTATGGAACTTCTTTCAAAAGTTTGTCCGGAAGAAATGATAACAGGATCATACATTAACCTTGACGATATAGGGCATAAGAATTCCTCGAGAGGAGCATTGCTGTAGAGCATTCTGGCCTGAGCCTCATCCTGTGCATATGTTGGACAAGATTCAAGATGGGTAGAATTGGTTACCAAAGATTTCTTGTTGTTCTCAAATGAACCATCACTCTGTGTTGAGGGAAGACCGGGTTGGTCTTGCAAAATTTGCTTATCGTACTTCTTCAGAACATACGACAGATACCCCAAAGCTGTCCTTTTTGTCGAATTTCCCTCATCCACTTCATCAAGAAGCTTCCTAATGGATCTTCTCTCCAGTAAGAGATCCTTTTGTGATGTCAGATGAAGCCTAACAGCTGCAAACTGAAGTACCTCTATCTCAGTATCCCCATAGTTTATGAGAGATGCATCTTGCTGCAGCAGCGCTCGTAATGCCTTGCCAGCCTCATCTTCATGTGAATCCAAGAAGAATAATGCTTCTCTAATATTGTTGAGTACTTCAGATATCTGCAGAAGAGTGAGAAGACAATGCACTAACTCAGCAATCCAAGCTTGTCACAGGAAAATCAATCAGCAACACAAATGAGTTCTCTCTCTCTCTTTTTTTTTTTTGGGGGTGCAGGTTTTTCTTGTTTTGGGTTCTGTGGAGGAAAGAAACCTCAAACTCCAAAACCACAGGGACCATATTCTGAAGTTGCCTTAAAGATTGCTGCAAAAGTTTCCTCGTGCGCTCAAATCTTGAAACTATTACGTCCCCTGTTAGTGCCTGAAGTATGGATGAAAGATACCATTAGACTTTATTCACCAATGCCATAGGAAAAGAAAGGAAATTCAGACAGCTATGCTTCCCATAGAAGAATTTCTCTTCTACTGGTTTGACGAAGCGTCAGAATACAGATAAATGATCAGGGACACTATTTAAAGGAAAACCTGCAATTATATCCCATAGTCCCTTCACACAACCAATTGTCATCACTTACCAAGTAAAGCTTGCTAGATTCACAGCAGTTCTGGACAAGTATTTTGGCCTTTTCAACTGCTTCATGTAACAGGGAAAGTGCTTTTATTCCTGATGAGCAACGAGGCCTAGCTGCCTCAATTTCTGGAATTATGGTTGAGATTCTATCAACCAACCGTAGAAGCTGTGTACACATAGCCAGGTGCACCTGTAACACAGATGAGGACGAGGACATGCGATCACACCTTTCCATGAGATTAACACGTAGACTATACGATGACAATGATAGGTAAAATTCATCCTGCACTGGTCTTAGTTCTAATATATGACCCCTTCCCCCCACCCACCCCCACGCCACCTAATAAAAAGACCAGGGGTTCTAAGTGGGGCTCCACAGTAATGGTTTGGTTTGGCTATACTGGTCTCAGCTCCTTTGTAAATGACATCGAAGAATTAAGGTTGCAAACATAACTAACTTATGTCATCATTGATGGGATATAACTCTATGCAATGTTACGTAATTGATAGTAGAATTCAGTCCATTTCCTTCTATTGCTTGTATTACATTGCATCCTACCAAATTTAACAGTGGAGTCTGGAATGGAATGAGAAGTACTTGATAATACCTTTATCAATGGCAGATGTAATTGTGCTTCCCGCACTTTAGGCACATCAGACCCCATCCGCAGGATATTGTCTGGCTGCAGAGAATTACAATTAGAAAGTTAGCAATGCTTGAGATAATGTCGACAAAAGTAAGGGATCTTCGACACATGAAAAGGGGCACAAAACCCTGAAATACACTGGATAGCTTATGATAAGACAGCATTAACTCTGGATGCGAAGCGTGTTTTGGAGCCAAAGTATACATGAAGATATCAAACAAGTGAAGCAAGACATACTCATGGAAGAGGTTTGGAACTCACTTTAAAGGTCAATGAATTGAAACATATTTTTCACAAATGACTGTTTGCTTTAGTAAGTCAAGAAAATCCAACACATTATAAATTTCCGATTGCTGCAAACCCACGGGAACTTGCTTACATAAGCTCATTGATCAACCTAAATGCACTCTGACTCTTAGCAGCCTTATGCAATAAAAATATGTTAAATGGAGATTCAATCCCAGTTGAACAGGCAAGGTGATCTAACAGCTGCAAGCTGCTTTGGCACAATGGCACTGCACCAATTTATCTGTATATGTATGTCCCTATAAAATAATCAGTTGAATGAAACATTTTCATACACCAGTTAGCACAGCGAAAGTCAGGAAACATGGAAACTCTAATTCATGTTAACCTCCGCTTGTCAAACACAAAAACAACATCTAGCAGATAAAACCTACAAACAATACAATTGCCTAATACCCATGATTAATATCAGATAGGTGAGAGAGATTACCAGAGGATTCCAGGAGCAGGACAACAAACTAGCAAATGAGGGAAAATTTTCCAACTTCTGCTAATCCAATTCACTGTAACACAGAATTTATCCAATTAGCAACAAAGAAGACATAGAATTGTGACCAATAGAGCCCTGAAAGACCTAGTATAGCCATTGCTCATTTATGAACATACAATCAACACCCACTAAAACTTGTCCTAATATAAATAGAATAAACACCTAAACCACTTATCAACAAAGAAAACTTAATACTCAGACCAATAGAGCCCTGAAACACCTAAAGTAGCCATATCCCATTTATAAACAAACAAGCAATACCACCAGGATTTGTCCTAATATCAATAAAATAAAGACCTTTACCACTTGCTTCCCCTAACTCACCTTCAAATTTTGCAACCTAACTTTCTGGGTGAATTTCAGAACTCATTCATAGGGTTAAAAGAGGCAGGAAAAAGAAGAAACATGGTCAGGATGCCGAAGACCAAGACCCAAAAACAGAAGAAAACAAAACAAACAGAAGCAAACCAACAAAACATGTTCTGCAATTTTCAAAAGTTACTGAAAAGAACACTGAAGATGCCCAATGCTTTCAGAAGAAAGCCACCCAGTTTTGATTGTTTTCTGAAAGGCAGTAGGCAGTAGGCACCACCAAACACCATCACCCCTTTTGTGATTATAATTTATTATCAGTCAATTCAATTCAATGTGAAATCCGCGTCTTTGTCTGCAGTGATCTTCATTTATCGATCCTTTCTAAAGAAACTTAGATTTATTGTTTTGCTCAATTTGGATAACTGCTCTTGGTGTCTTTTCCAGATTAAATGAGGGTTTTGTTCTCTGACTTTGAGCAGGATGAAACGTTTGTACTCCATTGACACCTTGTTTTTGACTAACCTTCCTTTTTGGACTTCATCAAATACAGGCATGTTATTTCCGACTTATGATAAATAGTTATTGATGTTTATTAGTGAAATATACTAAAAATTGCTGAAATACGCTTAAACATGTTAAAAGATACCATATGATTAAAAAAATATAATTAGGTATTTTCAATAAGTACTTAATCATACTGAATTGTGCTGAATCGTGTTGAATTGTGCTGAAAGTTGTTGAGTATTGGTAATGGATACTTATGATAAGTGGAAAAGAACATGCCTATAGTATAACTATTGTGTTTTTTAAGTAGTTGTGGCGTTTTCATTTGATAATTTTCCTTTTTTTCTCTCTAGAATTTTGTTAATGTAAGCTTGCTAAATATGGTAAAGTTTTTTGAGCTTATGCTCGGTATAAAATAACATTCCTATTTTGTGTATGATAAAAAAAATATGTATATAAAAAAGGCATAATCAAAAAAAAAAAAATTTAAACCATTGTAAAGTGTTTTTTGAGGATATCATTGTAAAGTTTTAGAAGAAGACAGGAAAACAATACAATAAAAAGGTTAGGAGTCTCCCAAAAAAAAAATAAAAAATCAACTTTCTAATACAGAGATTTGCAGTTGCTCATTAAAAATGCTAGATGCGTGAGGTACTACTGTGCAAAGTGCAAACTCAAGATCGACGAACTTATGGACTTAGGCCCTGTTCTTTTCTATGGTTGAAAGGATTTAGTTTACAACTTTTTACAGGTTCTTACAGTTTCTCACAACTTCTTACAATTTTAACTAAATTCTTACAACTTCTTATATCTCCTTACATTTTCTTACATCTTCTTAAATCTCCTCATATATTTTTTTATAACATAATCTCCTCATATATTTTTTTATAACATTCAACTTATCATTTACTTTTTTTTCACATCTATAGAAATATGTATAATTTTTTTATATACGACTAATATGAAAAACCGTACATCTTTTTTTTTCTGAACATAATATTTGTATAAACAAAAAACAGAATTTAACGATGTGCATCAATATTTGAGTTTCGACATGAAGCATATAAGCCATTATAAAGAAAATAAGTTTTAAAATTATAATACAAAAATCGTATTCACGTTTAAGTTTCGACGTGAAACGTATATGAAAATAGTCAAACTGTAGGTAACAAAAATATTTTAACTATTTCATACATAAGTTTATCAATGACAACTTGTTTCTTATCACTTTACAGTTGAACATTGGGCTGAATTTAATTTCAAAACGTTTATTTTAAATAGAATTTTCATTTTCAAGGTTTTATTCAATTTGTTGAGAAAATTATGTTTTTTTTAAAAAAATTACTTATAGGGAGGTGAAACTAATATTAATATATACCAAAAAATCACATCAAGTGTAAAACATATTTGGTTCACATATTTGTCGGCTTATTTTATTATTATTTAATTCACTTGTTTAAAGATTCGTTTCCATTAATTATGTTATTTCAATATTATTTTTTATTATCTGAAACGATTTGTAGAAAAATAACATTTTTTTATAATGTTAAAATATAATTTGTTTAGTGATGTTATAAAATTTATTTCATAAATTTCAGTGATACATGTAATTTACTTTTATGAAATAATTTTTTCACAATTCATATATTAAAGACCAACAATTATGCCTACATATATAAAAATTATACTATAAAACTTTTTAATAATTCAACAACTCCTTACATTTATCCATACAGCTTCTTACAACTTTTTATGGTCACTTACATCTTCTTACAGCTTATTACAATTCTTATAGTTTCTTACATTTTCTTACAGTTACATCTTATCGCGAAAAAGAACATGTCCTTAAATATTACTCCCTCTGTTCCATAATTTTTGTCCCTATTTTCTTTTTACGTAAGTCCCAAAACTAAAGTTTTTTGTTTACTTTATTAGTACTAAAGTTCTCTCTCTTCTAAAAATAATAGAAGCTATGACATTAAACGATATTCCCTAAAAACTTATATTACCAAGGTAGGACAAAAATTATGAGATAGAAGGATTAGACAACAACGAAAAGACTAAAAAGCGGATCTTCAAAATTCAAATCACTGACTCGGATAGAATCTTACAATTTTACCATCCATTTGTGATCTAATTATAATCTTTATCAAGACTAGTAAAATTACAATATTTTTCTGACAGTTACAAAGGATCCTTCCCTTGTACGTTGTACATGAAGTATGAACTACCATGCGGCTCATATAATATAAGTAGTAAGTACTATAACAACAGTTAAAAATTAAACATATGCCCCAAAACACCCCCCCCCCCAGCCCCCAAATGGAGGCGGTCAACACCTAAAACAATGTCACCTACTGAATGTGGACCGGACCCAGTTGCGGAGGACGACTCTTCTTCTTCTTTCTTGAATTGACTTTTCATGTATAGAAAATGAAATAGTTCTATAGTAACTTGAATAAATATTAAATATCAAGTTGTTCTCTGTGTCCATGTTAAGACAAGAAGATTGGTCCAAAATCTCAACCCCAACTTTATACATTTGAAAGGCCACCCATTTCATTTCCAATGTACTGAAAGTTACAAATAGAACCATAGTTTAAGTCTTGAATAATTTTCTGTTTTTTCAATAAACAATAGGAGATTTATGTGAAAATTTGTATCATTTGGACGAGGAACGAATTTAAGACATGATATACTTAAGGCTTCATATTAACCGAAGACAACAAGTAATTTGAATAAATCAAGCTAAAATTCCACGAAACTCACTCAACTTGAGCTAATTTTGCGTTAAGTACAAATTGAATCGACCGACAAAGATTCCAAAACAACTCTTTTTATCGTCGCCCATATCCACATGTTCCTCAATATTCATAATTCTATGTTATATGACATACTGACCAATTAGTGAAGATTGTGACTCACAATGACAAAAGGTACCCCACCCCTCCTTTTGACAAAGATGTAATTACGTCATATGAAATATAAACGTCAACAATTTAAATTAAACGACATAAAAATACAAAAATAAAATGCATTAGAACATGCTCTTCTAATGATTAGATTGTCCTATTAAAAACTACCATGTATTTAATCGAGGCCACGTTGGTTCTAGCTTGGATGGTCAAGCTAGCCCTAGCACTTATACCATAGTCTAGTAACGACACTTCTAAGTGTAGAATCCGCTTTCGTAGAGTTTGGAGAAATCCAAATATAGGCAACCTTACCTTTACCAACATCTTTACCCGTAAAGAGACTGATTCATGCCACAGTCTAACACTATAGCCCGAAATGGGGGGAGGAATTTTGTTTATTTTGGGGGCCAAAAACGCATCCATGGATGGTTGGACTATCTTATAAGATAGTCCCGGTACTCTATTAAAAAGTACATGTCAAGTCCATTCACCATCTTTAGAAGAGTAATATTAACCATTAAAATAAGTCATATCATTTGGATGGTCAAGCCTCACCAAAGAGCTGTGACCTCAAAAAGATTTATAGGCATATTCTTGTTAACTTATCACAAGTAATTTATTACAGATCAGTGATAAGCAGTGACCAATGCTAGTACACTACTAAAACTTTCAATTATTCCGACTGAAAACGCCGACCGAAAAAGAACTCGTCGCATAGGCCAACAAACATGCCGACAAATAGACCAAAAAAGCGAACAGGGGCGGCGGATTCTCCGACAGACGCATAATCTGTCGGAATTTCCGACGGAATTTGGGCGATTTGTCGGAATTCCGACGGGTGTCCAACGGAATGTCTGTCGGAACCCTGGTCAAATTTGACCAGATCTGTGCCGATTTTTTCCAATTTTTTTTAAAGAAAATGATTCCAACGGAATATTCTGTCGAATTATTCGGATATTCCATCGGAAAACAGTGTCCAACGGAATATTCCGTCGGACATATTTTAAAAACCCCAACCCAACTTTCTTTATCCATTTCGAGCGTTTGAGAGTTCGAAGAGAGAGAGAGAGAGAGAGTCGAGCGTCCAACCACCGCCGCAACACCAACGCCACCGCCACCCTCAGCCTACCGCCGGTCATCCTCACCTTCCATCGCCATTTGTGACCCTTTTCATTTTATAATTTTAAGTAAGTGATAGTTTAGTTTGTAGTAGATTTTTTGATAGATTTGAGAAATTTGAGCTAAAATTTAACAATTATGCGATAATTTGTGATGATTGTAGAAATTTTATTGAGTAATTTGTTGATTTTGGATTTTAAATTTGGCTGTCTTGATGTGAATGTGAAAGTAATTATTAAGTATTATCAGTAATTGTTGGGTGTTGTAAAAATTGAATTGAAAGTTATTTTTTGTAATTTATGGTGTGTAATTTTGAATTTGCAAGTATATAGAATTTATTATTGAAAATGGAAGTTTGATGTGGATAACTTGTAGATTTTATGATGGTTACAATTAGTAGTGAATATTTAGAAAAATAGTGTATTATTATGTAATAAATGTGAGATACTGTGACGTATGATTTGGATAATATATGTGCTTTTTATTTAGTATGTTAGACCTACTTGTAATATATTAAGTACAAAATTTGGATAATATTTGTAATTAGTAGATTATTTCGTATGTTAGACCTAAAATTTAATAAATTAAATGAAAGCATGTTTTGGATAATATTTGTAAGTTGGATAATAAATTTGTATTAAATGAAAGATGATGATGATGATGATAATGGTGATGGTGATGGAGATGACCATGGGTATGATCCGTACTCTAGTTACAACTATTTCAACTATTAGAATTTCTAACATTCGGTAAATTTGATATTGTGTTATGTGTATTTGGTACAATAGTTTGGGATTGTGCGTGTTACAATCATTTGGAATTTTGAACACTTTGTAGTTGTGTTGTTGAATTAAAGTAACCATGTGTGATGGTTACTTTCTGAATTAGTTAGAATGTCGATACTTTTGTGTGCAACTGAACACTCGTGCTGGTTGAATGAACGTAACCACGTGTGGTGTTTACGTTGTTGTGACTGATGTATCACGTGTGGTGATTGATGTACCACGTGTGGTGGTTGTAAATGTTGGACTTGCAAGTTTTGTACAAATTATAATTGGGTTGATCAAGATGCCTAATTTTTTTTTACAAAAATTCCGACAGAATGCACCGACGGAATTCCTTTTTTTAAAAAAAAAATTTCAAAAAAAAAAATTCATTAAAAAAAAGGAATCATCCGACGGAACTGTTTTGTCGGACGCAAGGAATTCCGTCGGAACAGGCCTCCAACGGAATTCCCTGTCCGTAGGAACAGTTCCGACGGACTGATAAATGCCGTCGGAACACCTACCCCGGTTATTCCGACGGACAAACTCGGTCGGAGTATCCGCCAGAAAAAGAATTTTCCGACTGAAAAAAACACTTTTTCGGTCGAAAAATCCGTCAGAATAAACAGATTTTGTAGTAGTATAAGTGCTTATTAGGGCTGAAATTGTGAGTAGAAATATGACTAAGTATTGATAAGTGCAATCTTTGTATTGAATGTTGATTATAAGTATTTAAGATAAGATGAAAATAACAGGCCGAAAAATTATAACGATATCACTCTCACATGACGTGTCCGTTTAACAATTCCCCAACTACATGTAGGCAAACGGTGCATTCTGAATACACTTGGATATTTAACAACCACAATTTACATGGTGAAAGAGTAAACTATCTAAACAAGAGCAGGATAGTAAAATCATAATGCATATTTGAGATTAGGGTATCAAGGTGGAGTTCCTATCAGAAGTGATTATTAGGCTGAATCTTAGATTTAAAAAGTTCGAGGTGCGAAAAAGCATAATGGTTCCTGAAGTTCGGGGTGCTAGCTTCGAGGCGAAAGCATGGGCTTTTCAGAAGGGAGATGCACTTTTGCAACAAAAAAAAGGCTTCAAAATCATCCTCAAACCATATTTGAAAATAAGTCAGATGATGGCATCAAATGAGGGATTAAACCATCAATATAACCACAAACAACATTGCAAATAGTCATGAAACATAACACAACATCATAGTGTCCCCAGCACATATCATAAGATAGTAGAGTCTTAAAAGACATAAATTAGCACAACCATGGAAGCAAAACATAAAGCACATAGTACAAAAAGCAAAGTAACTCATAAATTGCTTTGAACTAAGTGTGATCATCATCATCTAACACCACATGTTCCACATATGAGTTCCCTACAATTTTCACCGATAAAAAAAAAGAATCAATTAAACACAACAAAATACAATTAAAGCGTTGAACATTTAAACACACAGCTCAATTAAACAATTTAAGCCCCAAAATAATTCAACACATGGCTAACCCCGCCAGCAGTGAACTTGCCAGGTACAAAGGGATTGAGGGAGATAGGGAGACAAGGAGATAGATAGATATAGATGGAGAGAGAGAGAGAGAGAGAGAGAGAGAGAGAGAGAGTGGATAGAAGAATAGCTAGGGATTGGTAGCAATAACACTATAGCAGACCATTTTTGACCTCCTTGAAGGGGGAAAAAAAACAAAAAGGAGAGAAGAAAAGTCTTCCATGGTTGTCGACTCACAAAGGAGGAGGAGCATGAAGAAGAAAATATAAAACAAGAAAGGAGAATGAAGCACTTAATTGTCACTAGGGTTATGGTTTCAAGGTTCCAACAACAAGTTGGGGTTCAACATCAGCAATAGAAGGTCGATTGAAGGCTTCCACAAAGAAAAAAGAGGGGTCTAAGGCCTTAAAGATTTTTTCTTGTTTTTCTTTTTTTTCTCAAATAGTCTGATTAAGATCCATAAAGCGCAACTTTGGGTGCCAACGTCTAAAGCCCAAAAAAGTCCAATAAAGCCCTTGACTCATTCCAAGGTGTAACGTGGTGGGCTTCAGGCTTTTGTGCGCCTAAACGCTTTGAGCGCGCTTTTTAGGCACAGAACTAAATGGCTAGTAATTGTCTTCAAATGATTTTGGAAACAACCTATCCCTGTAATTTTGCTAACCTAATGTTGTTCTAACAATTTTGCCAAATCACAAATTTCTTTAAAGATAACTTGTGCCCGTTGTGACTCGCATCAAATTCTGAACTTCATTTAAACAAAACAAACATTTGATACATTCGCCCTCACAACAAATATTTGCTGCACTTCCTACAAGTTTAAACAGAGATCGTCATCAGTAAATGATGCTCCCCCTACACAACTTCCCTTGCCATTATTGATTGAGGCAAGTAAAATTTCCAAAATATACCGCTAGTTGGCAAGAAGTCAAGAACATACTATAACATCAAAAATCATAGTCAAAACTAATTGCATTTATTAAGAATTTAGATGGAATAAAGCAAGCAACAGACATACCATTTAAACAGTGAAGGAACAACTTCTGGCACACAGATCATAACCACACCTAATTGTGTAATTTCCATCAGCCAAAGAGAACAGTAGTCCTACAAAGAAAATGCGTATTAGCTTTGCTCTTTGCTCATCACCTTATCCGTGTACAACCATCCAACATAGATCTCACCTAAACTGCGGTGTGCGATCTTGCACTTGTAAATTGAGAAAACAGCAAACAATCAATGAAAATATATAGTTTTCACACAAAATGCTATTGACAGTTTTCCTTTCATGGTACCTTTCATTTCCATATCTTAGACTATCCTTAAGAGAATTTAACATAACTTACGCAATATGAGAATCCCTTTCTTCTTTCATCTTTATTATTTCTTTGAAGTTTTGCATAATCAGTAATATTAAGAACCCGTACTTTGATCCTATCAAAGTTGGGTCTCAAGAGGTCTAGATGTATACAACTGTCATCATAACAAATGGAAAGGTCGGGCGTGGAACTTGCATGCAAGGCTTCTAAATGAAGCTCAATTGCCGACATTCTCAAATACCGACTCAACAAGTGTGGGTCTATCAAATAGTGGCTCTATAGTCTCCAGTAAAAAAGAATAACAAAGGCACCAAATTTATTTAGGAACCTTCAGGTTTTTTGTTTTTTTCGGGGGGTTCCTGAAGAGGGAAAAGAGGAGGACCTCATCAGGCCATTTCTACCTTTTTATCCTTGGGGGCCAAGATGGAACATCTTTCTTCTGTTACACTGACAAATAATTGGTCTTAAGGGAAGTTCTATACTGCCCCACTTTCTAGAGATTCTGCTATAGAGACGGACACCCAAAACAAAATACTCCTCCAGTCTGTCTAACACAATAACAGCAGGACCAGAAGTCACGAAAAAGCTTAATATTCTATCAAAATTTTCTTTTCCCTCTCTTTTATTTCACAAATATCGTTTAGCCATGCAACAAATAGTAGTCATCCCATCACATTGACAGAAATGACGAGATCCTTCTGAAAAATCCAGAGAGCAAGGAAAATAATTGGTGTTATTAAACATGAGGGTCTACAGCAGAAGATAAAAAAAGATTCGAAATATCAGCACCAAGATCTACCTTAAGGGCTACTCTGAGCATATGTCTCTTTCAATTTTCAGATCCCCCTTGTGTTACATTTACACTCGTACATGCCCTGAACAACTGGCTTCGATCTCCTTCCTGGAAAAAAGAAAACCAATTAAACATTCAGTATTTCCTCTTTCATCTCAGATTGGTGATCAAATTGTCATCAAAAAGTTTAATTCCGAGGCAAATGGGTGTGTTCTTTTGGAGCAACAAAGCATGAAATCTATCCCATTTTCAGCTTCATCAGGGTGTAAAATATTGAAATGAGGTCAGATTACCCCCTTCGAAAAGCGCTTTTAAAATCCACTAGGACATATTCTAATGTTCAGTACAGGGCAAAGACTCTGAAAATGCTGCGAATTTTGTAGCAGATATGAGCTAGATTTATTCTGTATTAATGGGCTAATACAAGCATAGAATTTAATACTAGAGCATTAACAAGAAGAATTTCACATTCCAGAGCCTGAGTAGCTACTTCGATCCAGAAAGCGGCACCAGAAGTACAAGAAAGTGTGCAGACAATGGTTATTCCACTTACTAAAGGGTTAGATGCCACAAGCAACTTGTTTAATGATCAAGTAAGTTCTTGAAATTTCATCAACAATTTGTTTTAAAGTATATGCCTTATGTTCCAATCATCTTCTCACTGGCAAAAAAATATACTGCCCATATCTTGAATGAATATTTGCAAGTGGAAGAATCAAGATCCTTACAGCTTTAAGAATCATCAACCAGAACTTCCAAAAATGTGATGGACGTCCAGTTGACATGTATAATTTCCTTATTATACCCATACAATGGTATTTTCTAAAGGAATCATGCAAGTATAATGTTAGATCCGTACACAATGGTCAGCAAACATTTTAAGAGCTTTCTTTCGGCCTCCACTATGGACCACAATACAAAGAAACAGTAGATTCTGCAGCAGAGTACAAAAAATTGATCATTATTCATTACGAATGATTACGTCAGATAAAGTTAAATACATCATACATATCCACACTATCGATTTAGAGATTTTAATTACCTTTTATCTGCCATCTTTAGTTTGGTTTCTGTTTTAACAACATTAGGAGCACCTGAAGCTGAAGCTAGACATGCATTCAAACTTCTTAGATACAAGTCACCACTCTAAATTACCCAGGAGACTTTTTCCTTCATTAACAAGCTGAATTTGGGATTAGTTTGCATGTTCTCTATTAGATTTATCGAGCATAAACGAGGGTAATGTCGTAGGGGTAAGTTATTATACATACCGTGTTTCAAGTTCCGCACAAATTGGCTATTGAAAATAACCATACGTTATGTAGGTGTATGTATATCTGCATCCTAAAGGGACAAATGGGAGTACAGTAGAGTCTCTGGCCTAGGGGTAGGAAATTGATATAGAATCCAATCACGGTCATTTCTTCACATAGAAAGCGATGAAAGTAACAATTCGACTACGATTGAAAATTACATATTATTAGGTCGATTTAAGCTCCTGTCTATGTTACTTTGAGGAACATATCGTAGAAGGGATATAAAGGGAATAAATGATCAGGATTAAAAAGAATACACTGGTGGATATCAATTTATCCTTCGTACAAACATAAAGGTTAAGAATCCACCAATTGAGTAATGGAAAGAGAAGCCATTGGTTAGTAATATAATAACTGGGATAATTTGGCTGTATGTCCTTTAATAACTATTCTTTAGCTTGTCCCACTGGCAGGGTTACCCTTTAGATTGCCTTTTGCAAGATATATTCTCCCAGCTGGATGAACCCCACGAACACCTTTCCCTCCAGTTTATAAGAAGCTCACTCGAGTCATCACAAACCATGCAAAGCCTTGACTCTAAAGAGCAGTCCTTGAATTAGGTTACTGGCCCTTTTCTCTTGTTACACGTTTTTTCCATCTTGCTTCCTCTCTTTGTCTTTTCAATAGGCACCAGATCTCTTTCAGCTAGTAAGCTTCCATAATACATCATTAGTTGACCCTCTAGACTTCCATTAGTAATTAGACCTCCCACCAATGGCCTCTTCTTCACGTAGTTCCAACTCGGCATGGACAGCCCAGGAAAACAAAGTATTTGAGGACGCCTTGGCTTCATATGATCAGCACACTCAAGACCGCTGGCAAAAGATTGCCAATATTGTAGGGAAATCTCCAGAGGAAGTAAGAAGGCACTATGAGAGGCTTGAACGGGATGTCAGAAGTATTGAGTCCGGCCAAGTCCCATATCCTTACAGGTCAACTAGACACAGTAGCTAAAACATCAATATGGGTCTGTGAAAGGTAATATACTGTAAGCTCTTGGCCATACAGACAAGCATAACACATCTCAACCATTCACTGCACCTGTTGTTCTTCGTGAACTCACTACTGCATTCCCCAGTCTTTGCACTCCCCAAGTTGACGAGCATGACAAACACTTTTTACCATATTCATTCACGATGCACCAAATGTTGCATTCACAAGGAAATCATTTGATGCTGTAGTACCTCATTAAGGGCTTAAGGCCTAGATCCTATACCTACTCAACTTAGGTAGCTTTTAAGGGCCCGAGAGATTAGCTTAAAGAACAGCAGTTAACCTTATGAATTTAAATTGTGGTCCACTGACAGCTGTTTTACCAAAGTTTTGCGAATTCTCATTCCATTCATCATATTTTTAGGCCACATGGACAGCCAGATCAACGTAATCTATCCGACTTCTTGTCTGCTTCAGTAAATCTGAACAATAGCATATAATGTCTCCTTTCTAACCTCAGACAAAAGGTCCTATAATCCTATTCTTACAGGCACAAACAACTTATCTTTAAAGATTTCAAAAAACCAACACACTTTTTTCCTGTACAAAAAAATTAGATGTTTAAACTCCAAGAGCGCAGGCCCTTTGCTCCTTTCAGAAATTTTTTGAAGTGATGAAAAGGTTGCCCGTTGGCTCCCGCTTAGAAGTTAGAGCCTTGCCTTTTGCAAGTATAGTCAACAAGCTACCTAGAATTTTCCATCATGATCTCCTTGTATCTTGAGTTATAGAGCGTACTTTGACCATAAACGTGACCCCGTGAATGGCAGGCTTCACACAGAGAGTGGTTGTCACAATTCAACTACAACCCACTTAAGCTAAAAATTCCAATTGCCCATCAACCAATTGTAACCATTCCAAATGAACAATCTTTAGCCTTTCACCAAGTTTGAACTTAAAACCGAAATCACAGCATATATACTATGAATTTCCTATTGTGCTCTTGTTTTACTTATAGCTGAAACTTACTTTGTCATTCTTTCTGTGCTTCCAGGTTATTGTCAGTGCTGAAAAAGCTCTACTTATCAATTTCCTAATTGTATAAAGAAGACGTAAGTAGAATCCTAGTCCAACCTCATTGCTCCAAGAAGCTTCTTTGGGGCATTTTATCAGTCATGTTAACTACATTCCTATGCAGTAGTCAAGAAAATTGTAAACCCCTTTTCATCAAAAGGGCTAGATGTATTATGATTGTCAGTATGAATGAACAGTTTGACTTTCTATTATCAACGAGTTTCAAATACTTAATTAAGAGTTTAACATGAAAACCCTTCAAAATTATCACCGCGAAAGAGAAATCAACAGCATCTAATGGTGTAATGATAAGGAAATATACTTACTCGAATGTCTCGATGAATCATCGTCGACCTCGTTTATTTGGTGTTGGGGCAAATACTCACTGAAATCAACTCCAAGTTCACCAGTGGGGATCTACCACTATCACATCAGACTTCTCTCTAATTTTTTAGCTCACAATCCTCATTCTGAATGGAAGACTCTTCACTTTGCCTTACCAAATAAAATAATACCATCAACCTACTATACAATACAAAACTTTATTTTTCGAATTAAAAAAATGAAAAACTAATTAAAATAATCTAAAAAAAATTTAAAAAGCCTCACGAGTTGGCTCAGGCATCCAAGGCTCCCTGTGAGGCACGACCGCACGAGTGACGAGGTTATCGTTGCAGCCAGTTGCTCACCTCACCCGTTCTCTCTCTCCTCTCTTTTGCCTCGCGAGGCATCCGCTACACTCGCTCTAAGAGAGATGATCATGAGAGCTAAATTATCGCTATATTCCCTTTTATAGTGCAGCATATATACGTGCACTCATTCGGAAATCACAAAATTGAGAGAGATGGAAGAAATTTTCTTCTCCATCTATTTTGTTTAGTCAAATCTTACTTGCTTTTTGTAAATAATCAACTGTCAATTTATGTGGAATTAGATCCTAATAAAGTATTGTAAAATGATAAATGTATTATTACAAGACACTTTTTAAGTGTCTTGATTGAATTCAAAAGTCATATTATCACATGTTAAAATTTTAAAACATTGTATGATTGAATAGCGTAAGGGCTTCTAAATTATAAGAAAGTATCTTTTTATTCATATCTTTTCACAATTAGAAAATCACGCATATGATACGCTTTCGCAGATGAAGTTGATTCGATTAGGGTATTGTTTTGTATCTATTAGCGTAGCTGATAAATATTAGAGCTTTACCATTCGTAGTTAATTCTAATAGTTGAAAATTTAGTGATTTTAAATCATTTAATATGTTACTTTTGATCAAAATAAGACACTTAAGGTGTATCTTGCTACAAGACATACATCATCACTCATAAGTATTGCAAAATAATATCATCACTCATTAAGTATTAGTTTATCAAATAAAATAGATGAAACTGGCTATGGGCGAGAAAAACACAGAGACAGTTAAACCGAATCACAGACTGATAAAATTATATTAATTTTTAGTCAACCGAACATATTTAAAAGGTCAGTTAACCTGGAAAAAAAGATAAGTTATGTGGGTTGGACGAGATTCACGATTTGGAATTGATCGTTAATCGGATGAACCGATCTAAAATTCTTTTATACAAGTCGAAAAATGAAAATCACTTCTCAGTTATTGTTTTTTTCTTGATAGACATTGTCATTTTAGTGGTATTTACATGAAAGCAACCCATTCACTTATTCATAGTATAACTATGTCAAAGAAGCAACACATCATATGTGACTAGTTTTTTGAGTTGTGACAGCAAGATCATGAGAAATATTTGTTCACCTGTCCCAATTAATAAAGGAACCGGACCCAAACAATGATTAACAACTACTAGTTAAATAGTTTATCCGGTTTTCGTTCAGTTTTGTATTTTCTTGAGTTAAAAACTTCGATCGACCAGACCAAACCAAATCAGTCCATGCTTACCTCCAATACTCACAAGTTATATTAAGCCGAGTGAGTTTAATAAAGTCATATTCCATCAGTGGGTAAGAGTCCACCTATTAAAATATGAGTTGGTACCTAGAACATCAACCGTGAAGGTACATATAGTAAAACTATAAATTCATATCATACATAAACACCAATGCATGCGAACATAACATAAAAGTATTTATAGCTTTTTTTGGGGGTGCAATTGAGGCACAAAGAACAATATAGGTAGTGTTCGAATTCAAATATATAATAAGAACTCTCAGATAATTTACTAATGAAGTACCCACTAATTCGTTTATAGGATAAAGACATTGTCATAAAGACAATTCGAGTTTATAAAAAAAGGTCATCAAAACCGATCTTCGTAAAAGTTTACACTACTTCATGTATAACGTATACTCTTTCCACAATTATTATGAAGAAAGTAATATAATACCTTCAAATACAAAGTATATGACACTAGGATTTAGCAAGAAAAAAGGGTTGAGCTTATTGACAAGTGTTTAATGTCCAACATGACTGTTCGAATTCGCTCTAATAATAGCATATAAATACAAAAGAGACACATCACATGTGAGGACATTTAAGAGGACCACACCACTAGTGTCTTCCAATTCTCAGCTTTGCATCACGAAGGGAAAAGAAAAGGGAAACAAAGTAAAACGAATAAAACTCACAAAAGACACACACAAACACCCCCCTAAAAAAAAAAAAGAGCATTGGGCAAACAACGAAGGAGTTGCGCCATCATGGAAAATAAGTACGACTTAAATCATTTAATTCTAACTCAGTTGCTTAGTGCAGGATAGATTGTCCTTATGAGAATGATTCAAGTATTGAGTACGCAATGGCTAACACCAACTTGACCAAAACAACACCATCAACACTTCGCATACAAGAGGAAGTTCGAAACCATAAGTTTGGAGGGTGAGAAGGCGATCTTCGAAAGGCAAGTTGTATGCAAATGCAAAGGTGACGAAGATTGTAAATTTGTAATATGGTTTATTATAATATTGCTATTTTTCTTAGCTTAATATTTGCAGATAGCATCCCTATTATATTACTTAGTATTCAATCACTTTTGCATCTCATCATTATTATTATTATTTTTTTGACATCATGCTAATATTTTAAATATAATACTGCATTATCCTTCTGACAAAATAAATAGGTTGTTTTGGAGTCTCATGGAAAATGAACGTAGTTTGTAGTTTAAAAAATTCAGTACCAAAAAATCGGGGCAAGTCCGTAGTCAACTAGTTATGCAGTGACGACGCCGTGTGGGTTATCCGAACCGAACGCCGACTGGCTTTCTGTGCGAGTTCCTACCCGCGGCCGCCAACTTTCCTCCTTGCCGTCGCTTAAACCATACACTCACCACCGACGCCATCAGCTCTTCCTCGTCGTTCAATCCCTCCCGCCGTAAAAAATGGCGTCCAATCCACCGTTTCACTGACAGGCCACCTCCTTCAAGTCGCACCGGAAAATGTCTCCGATTCATCGGAACACGGCGGCAATAGCGGCGGCGGTGGCGGCTGTTACTGCTTCTCCGCTGAATTCTAATCGCTGTTACGCCGAATCTTCGTCTTGGTTCTCTCCTTTCTACTCTTCTCGCTCTGCGCCGGAAAATGACGTTAAATCGGCGAATCAGTCTGCTCCGCCGCCGGCGAGTAAGTCGGGCGATGAGGATTCAGGCGGAAGGACCTCCGGTTTCGATCCGGAGTCGTTGGAGAGAGGCGCAAAAGCTCTTCGAGAGATTAATAGCTCTCCTCATGCTAAACAGGTATGGCTTTGAGAAAAATTTGCTTCAGGAACTTGTAACGTTGGCTAAACTTCGCTGTGTCTTTGATTGTTTTGATAATTGTGAGTTGAATTAGGTTTTTGAGGTAATGAGAAAGCAGGAGCAAACTCGTTTGGCCGAGGTAGAGGCTGAGAAAGCTAAAATGGCGGCGATTCAAATCCAGCTTGACATTGTGAGTTGTTTTGTGCTCAAACTGATTTCTCTGTAATTTTGATACTTTGTTCAAACGGCTATCATATTTGAGATCATAATCAAACTTATGAGCATTTGAAGAATGAGGAATTGGAGATGAAAGTTACAGTTGTTCATTTGTTCAGTCGTTATGGGAGAAGCTATACTAGCAAGGATGCAGTCTTTAGTGTTATCCTTGCATTATTTGGTGTTCGGTTTCTGCAATGCTTGTGCTATACTTGTTTAAAATCAGATGCAAAGGATCTGCTTAATATATTCCTCTATAATTGATATGCTAGTACTTTGTTCGTTTTCTCATGGATAATGTGGATGGAATAATTAGGCTAGAAAGAACCCTTGTTATGAACTCTGGTTCTGCATCCTAGAAAGATAGAACGCTCGCTCTGCTCGCACCATGGTCATGACTCTTGCATCTTGTTTCTTTCTATGCCTGTATGGATCTTCATTCTAAATCTGTCATTGTCAGTAGGCGAAACTGCCTAAGCTTGCACAAAGAATTCAAATTGCTATGTCCCCTTTGGCCTTGGTCCTGTGGAATTTGTCACAGTTGGTCTTATTTCTTTGTGCTCAATTAAGTTCAGTTCGCTAAGCCCATTCTGTTTCCTTTCATTCTTGTTTGTATCTCGGCATTGGCCTTGTTCATCACCGTCATTTGACATTGCTCAACCAAATTGCTACTTGGGGTTAGGGGGGGGGGGAGGTTGTTACTACGTGGTTGGAAGGGACTGTTGAGCCTTCAAAGCTTCTGGAGTGGAAGTTGATGCAATCAACGTTGATGGTGATTGTTTGTGGCATTTTGACCTGTATTTCACCCCCCCCCCAAAAAAAACCAAAGCAGAGAAATGGTTTTGCAGTAGTGAATGTTGTGCATATAGCAATTAATATTTTGGGATATTCCATTTGGTACTCCTGCACTTTTGAAGATTCATTTGGTGCACTTTATGGAAATAAAGATGTGTTCCATAAATTTCAATTGACGGATATTATTCTTTATTTCCACACCTTGTACCAATTGAATTTTTTAAAAACACAGGGATAGCAAACGGAGTATCCCTATTATTTTTGTTGTTTAGTTTCCTTAACCAACAACATCCTTTTGCTTGGCAGGAGAGGCAAAGGAATATGGCTGAAGAACAGAGGCAACTATATCAACAGCAGTCCCAAGTTAAGGCACAAGTGATGCGACAAGAAGATGAATTGGCCAGGAAAAGGATGCAGGTAGCTAAAACAATCTCTCATCGTAAAACATGAGTTTTCAATTTTTTTCAAAATAGTATAGTGTTCTAATTCTTCATCAAGTGTACTGACTGGTTTTGTGCAGGCTACCTTTTGCTTGTATCTACCTGTCTATTAATGTCTCTCCTATCCCTTTGTTGCTTTTTGGTCAAGCATAATTTGCGTTACGTTACTGTGGTTGTTATCAAATCTTTTTATATTGCTCCCTCTTTTTTAACAAAATTGTTTATTATGCTTCTTGAACTCAGCAAGAACATGAAACTCAGAGGCGGAATAATGCTGAACTGGTCAAAATGCAAGAAGAATCCTCCTGGCGTCAAGAAGAAGCAAGGCGAGCTACTGAGGAGCAGATACAGGCTCAACAACGTCAAACTGAAAAGGAGAGAGCCCAAATTGAACAGGAGACCATACGTGTCAAGGCAATGGCAGAAGCTGAAGCTCGGGCTCATGAAGCAAAGCTGACAGAGGATCATAATAGGAGAATGCTTATAGAGCGCATGAACGGTGAAAGAGAAAAATGGCTTGCGGCAATTAATACGACTTTTAGTCATATTGAAGGTAATCAATCCTATATAGAAATCAAGCATTGATTAATTTAGTCCAACAATTCAATCATCATCCACAAGCATCTATGGAACAGATGCCAAAAAGATGAAAACTGGAACCACCTCCCCCCACGCCCCCCAAAAGAAAAGGAAATAGAAGAAAACACACCCGGTGGTGGTGTTGGAAGGATATGCAAGTTGAGAGTTGCTAACTTCTTAGCAGAGTGGATTTCTAGCCACATCCATGTATTATAACAGTTTCTTCTTGAGGGAGTCTAACTTCTTTTTCAGCCTAGCCCCAACATCATGCATTCCTAGAGGATAGAATTCTCCAAGGGTGTGAAAATCTCTCTTCAGCACATTAAAGATTATTTGACCAAGACTATGGGAAATTCTGCTAATCATCTTTTGATGTTGTTGATTTTGTGGAGTATATCTATTTTATACAGCCTCTTTTAGAATACTAGCTATGCAACTAGCATTTTCATTGCACTATATATAATGTACTTGATTTTCCTCATCAAAGAAAAGGGCATTTTGCAAATAGATGAACATGTTGCATGTGGGTTGCTTTGGGTTTCCTTTTTATTTGTGTTTTTGGATAATTATCTACATATGTACACCTTTTTGTTTGAAATGGTAATATTTTCCACTTGCTTTCTCTATTTTTCTTTTTCAGTTCATGAAAAGTCGTTAAAAAATATAGATTCCGTGTAAATGTTGTTGTTGCTTAGAGCATTCCCAACCCACATTTCACATTTTGAAACTCTACTCAGTCATATCAGCAAAATTCTATTTTTTGGAACTCGCATTCCTTCACTTCTCTAACCCATGAAACTCCAACTTGAATCACCAGATAAAATATTTATTATGGACCCATTTTATTGCCCTTTTTTTTTACTCCAAAAAAAAGAAGAAAAATTTAAGTTTGCAACCAAGGAAATAATAAAATAAAGGAAGAATTGGAATGTATGGAGAAACTCTACCATGGTCCTCCATGCATGCCATTCCGTGAAATAAGCTGGCTAAAAATTTAAAAAGCTCGTGTATGGAACTTGGGGGGCCCACTGGAACTCATTCCAGTGGCTGCAAATAGCCTTCTAGATTTGATCTAATTGATGTCCCATGGAGTGGATAGCTTCAGAATTTAATGGTGAACTTGGCGTAAATGGTTTTGGTTGAAGTTTGAAATGGCATGAGACTGGAAGAGCTTGCAAAAATAGGCATGGTCTATGTTGTTACAAGGTGAAAAATCAGTTCTAACATCCTAGCCCCCCCCCCCCGGTGTCCAAAAAAAGGGCGGGGGGAGCTCAGCATCATCTCTGTCACACTATCTGAAACTTTTCTTTCCTTAAAAGTGTTTTTAATCTTAATATTTAGTTTCGCAGAGGACCCAGCTTTCCACATTTCAGTTGTCATGTTTTGGTATCTTTCTAATGTAAACATTTATTTTCTCTGTTTATGCAGGGGGTCTTAGAGAATTATTGACTGATAGGAGCAAGTTAGTTATGACTGTTGGTGGAGCAACTGCACTAGCTGCAGGAGTTTACATGACAAGGTATAGGTCTCTTTGGATATAGTTTTGCTGTCGCTATCCTCATCATCATTGGAGAAACTTTTTTTGGTTTGCTAAAAACCCGGTTTTCTTCCTACAGAGGTCTCCTGCAAGGGGACTTCAATTATGAGAATTGAGTGGCTACAATAACACTAAAATTGTTGCCTAACTTTGTGATTAATACTGAAAAGACTAGTTGACCATGATAGCTGCCACTCATCCATGCTGAGCATAACTAGCTGGTTTTTATTTTTCTTCTCCCTTATTTTCTGAGGACAGAATAGGTCAATTACTGGTGAAAGAATAGTCTGTTGTTTTTGGAGCTTATAGATGTATCTGTGTATCCTTACTTTTCAAAGTACTAATGGAACGATATTTAACTTCAAATAAAAAAAGAACGAAAGAAATTGTTGTTTCAGATGATGTTTATTTTTGTGATGTTATACTAATTGGAATGAAATATTCAAGTAGCCTTCTCATCAAAGGAGGTAGAATTTGTGCCCCTCTGTGGAATGTGATCATCTATTGTGTTTCATCGTTTGATCCCTGCCCCCCTGTTGGGGAGGGGTGTTAATTAATTTGTTGAGTTCTCCAAGTTCATCATGATTCATGCTACAAGACTAAATTAAGATGACGTTATAAAGTTGGAGGTGCTTAACATCTGGTCATCTCTTCTGAGTTGCCAGTTGGACAAAATTTAGATTAGCTTGCATGTGCAAGGATAAGGAATAGTTTCTAGTTCGAAGTTACTAGAACTAACCTCTTTCATGTTGGTGCTGCAGAGAAGGTGCCAGAGTTTCTTGGGGTTACATCAATCGGATATTAGGCCAACCATCATTAATCCGAGAATCATCAATGTCTAAGTTCCCTTTGCCAGGGGCTATTTCACAGGTGGCGAAAAGATTTTTAAGTACAGCAGCTGGAGCGGCCAAAACGTCTACAGGTGGATCTGGATTTGAAAATGTTGTTCTTCATCCATCACTGCAACGAAGAATTGAGCAACTTGCTAAAGCGACATCTAACACCAAGTCTCATCAGGCACCTTTTCGCAACATGCTTTTCTATGGGCCTCCTGGGACTGGTAAGACTCTGGTTGCAAGAGAAATAGCCCGGAAGTCGGTAAGCTTTGGCTCTATATGCAGAAGTCTCTCTCTGCTTTGGGAAGATATCTTGTGTTGCTATATTTATTTGAATAGATGTTACTGTTATCCAGTTTTTCCCAATGTACCGTTTCCTGCTGGTTTTGCAACAATAGAATTTGTGAGATAGGTCATGGGTCTCCACCTATGAAGTCCTAACCTGTTTATCCTGGTGTATTGGACTCCGTTCTTATATGGCATGGGTAACGTTTCTGAAGGCATGGGGACTTTTGGTTATTTTGGCCTTGTGAGGGGAGTTTTGGGAAGTTTTGAGCATATCTATTTGGACTTGGTACATACTTCTTATGTCTACTGTTTCCCCCCCTTTTTTCCCCCTATTTTGTCCAAGTGTGTGTATGTGTGGGTGGGTGTTTTTTTTTTGGAGGGGGGGGGTCTCATGGATGGAATAGGTCCGCTGGTATGTTATGAAGCTTAATGCTCCATAGTCCTTACCATATGCTTTACTTATAGCCCTGCCAGACTGAAATAATCCCCTGAAGAGCATACATCCATGCTATATGCATGCATGAGATTTTGAGACGCTTGCCTTTGTGGCCATTTAGGATCATATTCTGCTGCTTGTTTGAACTTCTGAAACCATGTACAGTCTTTATTTTCGTTCTGCTATGATGCCTACTTTGATGATTTGCCTTTCTCCAGATCATTATTGTTTGCTAAGAAATTTAGGAGTCAGATTAGATGTATTGATGATAACACATCACTAGCTTACACCTTTCCTCCTATGTAGTCCGGTATTTGTTTTTCGATTCTTGATGTCGTTTCTCCATCTGTTCTCTATATTTAGGGATTGGATTATGCAATGATGACTGGTGGAGACGTTGCACCCTTGGGTCCACAAGCAGTTACTAAAATCCATGAAATTTTTGACTGGGCCAAGAAGTCAAAGAAAGGTTTATTGCTCTTCATTGATGAAGCTGATGCATTCCTCTGCGAGTAAGTTCACCTTAGCTTTTTGGAATTGTAAGCAAAGGGGAAAGTTTAGTTTTGGGGGGGGGGGGGGGGGGGGAATGTTGCTGGATGATTGGTGGGAGTTGAGAAAGGAGATTGACACCTTGCCAGTAGCCAGCTTCATTAACCTTAAAGACAATGTAGAAGGTTCCCTCGGGATTTCATTTTGTGAATTCTGGCTGCCCTTGTTGCTATGATGGGAGCTTTTTGTCTAATCTTGAGAATCAAGATATTATACTTGTCTCATATTATAGAGTGATATAGGAACAGATTTGTCTTTTGTGGCCACTGAAGAAATTCGAGTTCTTTGTTACGTTGCTGTCTGGCCAATGTGCAAGCATCTTGATTTGCACAAAGCTCTGAACACTTTTTAGTGGGTTAAATTGGTTAATACATTAGGAACTGGTGGTTGATTTTGTTTTGGTTTTCTCTTGGCTCCAACAGGCGTAACAGCATACACATGAGTGAAGCTCAGCGAAGTGCACTCAACGCATTACTTTTCCGGACTGGGGACCAATCAAGAGACATAGTGCTTGTGCTCGCCACCAACAGGCCTGGTGATCTTGACAGTGCCATCACTGATCGAATTGATGAAGTGATCGAATTCCCACTTCCTCGGGAAGAGGAGCGGTACAAGCTGTTGAAGCTCTACTTGAACAAATATCTCTCTGATGGAGGAGAAAGCCATGAGTCCAAATGGGGCCCAGTGTTCAGAATTAGAAAGAAGCCGGAGAAGATAACCGTCAAAGACCTCTCTGATGATGTCATCCGTGAAGCGGCGAAAAAGACCGAAGGGTTCTCAGGTCGTGAGATAGCCAAGCTCGTGGCTAGTGTTCAGGCAGCTGTCTATGGGAGGCCTGACTGTACTTTGGACTCCCAACTATTCAAGGAAATTGTCGATTACAAGGTCTCGGAGCACCAACAGCGAATAAAATTGGCTGCTGAAGGTGATAAACCGTAGTAGATAAACTATTACTAACTAATGAATATGTTTTTGGCTAGTGGTAATCTTGTTTCAGGTCGAGAAATTGTTATGGCTAAAATCTTCTACACTTAATCTGCCGTAATTCACTGAGGTAAGGGATTTTCCGAAACGTGAATAGAGCAGTTTGCACAATGGAGGATGAGAGTTCTTTATAAATCTAGTGCTGAGTTTGGGGCATTGCAGATGAAGGGTATACGACTCAATGCTATTTGCTAATGAAGCTCAGTTTTTGTATCAAAGATTTGATTTTTGTACTTTTGTGGTTGTTGCCTTTAGGTTTAACACATTGAGAATGTGGTTCCAGCGCTGGAATCATAATCAGTCTTGCAGTGGGCTGATCATTTTGAGGCCTAGTAGGCTGCTTTTGAGGTCACTGTGAACTTTGATGGGGCAAGCCTGCTTTGGCTATTTTGTTGCGACCAACAGTTATTTGTTAATAGATAAAACGACTTCAAGTGCAGTCCTTCGCAACTTTTTGTTTTTCTTTTTGGTACGAAGGTAAGTAATACAATCTAGACAGTCTTCGTAACATTTATTTGGTAATAGATAAATCAAAGAAGATTGTTGTGTGGGATTTAAGATAGATCATATTTTTTGTTAATTTTTTCAGTTTGAATTAGAGTGGATTTAAGTGAAGACTCTGTTTGGCAAACAGCTGTTAGCTGTTTGTATTAGCTGTTTGAATTAGCTGTTTGTTGAAAAACTGTTTGGTAAAATTAGCTGTTTTTGACAAAGTTGTGAGACAAAAAGCGAATTCTTTAAAAAGTTCTTTCAAAAAGCTCATGGAATTAGTTTTTTCAAATTAGCTTTTTAGATCCAAAAAGCTCTTTTAAAAAGCTCTTTCACAAAACACCCTAATTAGCTTTTACTTGTTTAAAAAGCTAATTTTGGTCAAAAAAACTCTTTTTTGTCAAAAAACTCTTTGCCTAACAAGGCTGAAATGCTTTTCTTACATCTTTTGTTTTGCGTCCATCAAATAACAGGTGGTCAATTGCTTTCAAATCTGAGGATCCAATGCAAGTGGTTTCTTTGCAATTTACACGTGAGGTTATTGCACAAGAAGCCCTTTCATACATGCCATTGCTTAGATGGTTTGCTTGGGTAGTTGGAAGAACATAACTTCTGATGATTTTTTCAGTCTGAATTATGGTGAATTTAAGTAAAATCTAGTTCTTCGATCATTCGTTTCCTTTCCACCAAATCACAGGTGGTCAATTGCTTTCAAATCATAGGATGTAATGCAACTAGTCCCTCTGCAATGCAGGACTGAGGTTATTGCAAAAGAACAACTTTCATACCATTGCTTAAATGGGTTTGTTTTTTTTTTGGGGGGGGGGGTAACATGATGAGAGGCACAACATCCAATACAGGTGGAATTGTTAGAAAAATATTTGATCTTAGTCCAGAGATTATACCAACTAAGGGCTTTTTTTTGTCACAAAAGAATAGGTATGGAATGAAAAGAAATTGAAAATATGGAGAAGAAATGGCTTTTTTTTTTAACGACTAGGAATAGATGGTATGTGATGAGAAGAAATGTGAAATTCTTTTTTTAAAAGAGCGAAACGGATGGGAAGGAATGGAAAGGAAAGTTATGAATAGGAACGAATGAGAATGATTTATTTATTTATTTTTGGATGAGGGTTTGTTCTTTTTATGTGAGAAGAAAATGTACGGATTGGAAAAAAATGGAAAGAAGTGGGGAGGAATAGAAATGAATAAGAAAGAATGATGTTTTTCTTGCAACAGCGGGAATGAATGATATAAAATGGTGTGAAATAGAAATTAAGAAATGGAAAATTCCTTTTTAGAGAGAGTGAAAAGGATGGGATGGACAGAAAGGAATGACAAAGAATGGAAAACAATGAAATTTTTCTTGAATGAATGAAAAAGAATGGCAATATTGAGTGAGAAACCAAAAATAAATGGTAGAAAATGATATGGCATGAGATGGAACGATTTACTCATGAAAAAAACATACCCAACGTGGGAAGAAATAGTAAGAAATAAAAAGGAATAATAGGAGAAGATAAATATAAAAATCCATCATTTATCCATGAAAAGATTAAACCCTTAGTTGACTAACATTGACATTAGAATGGAGGTCTAGTGTACATACGGGTTTGGTGCTCTGCGTAATTCTCAGCAATTAGAGATAGGAGTCTTGGACTTGGTGCTTTTCGTAATTGGAATTGGCATGAGGTCTCTATAGACATATATTATAATGGCTATTAAATAAATAGTCTACACTAGAAACAACCCAAACTTTTTCAAATATTTATTGTTTCACACTTTTTTAATATTAGTTCACGATTCTTTTGAAAAATTATTGACAGGAGTTAATTTTTTTTATATTTTGAAAAACTTTCTCATTAAATATAGTGCGAAAATTATTTGAAAAACTTGCTTAGGGTAAAGGAGTGGTGATTCCGGTGAATGACAGATTGTACTTTACACTAGTAAGAGCTTTTCTAATGGTAGTCTCATGAGGGAAATCAGAGAAGAGAAAAAGGGGTGAGGTGGGTGGGGAGATTTCCAATTGCTGACTTAGAGTCAGGGGCGGAGCCAGGATTCAAAGCAAGGGATGTGAGATTAATAATATACAAATATACCTAAAGTTAATAAATTTAACACAAATAAACAAACAACAACCAATAGATTACCCAATTCTAATTTCTAAATTTTCAATCAAGAAAGGCAAAACTTAATTTTTTAATTGATGAGTAAATCTCTAAATTAACCACTTATTTAATAAAAATTAGTAAACTAAACATAAACAAGGAAGCAATTACAAACAAAATTAGCCTAACTTTAAATCTTCAACCAAGAACAGCCAAGAAGACAATTAGGTTAAAATCCTCATTTTTCAATTCATGAATCATGAGTAATTCACTAAGTTAATCAATTATTTAACATAAATCTAACTAAAATCAGTAAAATAAACATAATTATTTACAAAATAACAAAATTAAAAACAAAAATTGAGAATTTTTTGGAGTTACCTCAAATTAGAATTTGGGACTTAGGAGTTATGAGGAGAGTTGAGGAAGAGTGGAGGCGGCTGCCAGCACAAGCGGTAGCCCTGGCAGCTGGCAATTGGGCTGTGCAGACTGCAGAGAATGAGAGAGAGAGTGTGCATGGGCGGTGGGCTAGGCATAGAGAGAGGGTGCGTTTGAGGAGGAAAGCAAAGCAAGACTAGAGAGTCGAGAGACAGAAATTAGAAAAAATGAATGGGAAAAACTAAAAAAAAAAAAAACATACAAGGCACCGTAGAAGGAGAGTGATGAGAGTTGAATCCATGATCCCTTGAAACAAGTAAAAAGCAACTCACCATCCTGCTAAGCACACATTTACAAATATATGTGAACTAATTAATATATATCTTTATTTATCTACAAAAATATCTCATATTTAATTTTTTTTTCCCAAAAAGTTGGGGGTCAATTGACTCCCTTTGTCTCAATGTAGCTCTGCCGATGCTTGGAACAGACGCCTCATGGGGAGGCTTGTGGGTGAGAGGAGGCTCATGAGACATGTGGGTTGCTTTTTGATTTTTTTAATATTTTTTTCATTAGTTTTTCTTTTTTTATTCTAAAAATAAAGTTGTGTGTTATAGAATTTGTCTTTAAATATTATTTTATTTGATCATTCAAAATAATGAGTTTTTTATTAAAAAAAGAAAAAATTATAAGTCAATAAATTAAATTATAAACTATGATAAAAATAGGTCCCCATTAATAAGCCACAAAAATAATTCTCCACTGAAAATGAAAACCTTTGAAGTTCCAAAACTTGGAAAATGACACACACGAATTAGCAAAGACAATGATGACAATATTTTACAAGATCCCAGTTTCATAAGAATGGTTGAGGCCACTAATTATTATTATTTATTCGCGTGGGAATCATGATGTGACCACTCCATGTCATGAATCTCCTTTTTCCTTTGCTAAGCCAGATTTGGTTGTCTATCAAGAGATTATATACTAGGATATCATGTCATCTTCATCACCATAGAGCAAAATTACCACCCAAAAGAAAAGGATGGACTGTTTAAATTTAATCTTGTGTGAGATCATGATCTCAAAATAGTTGTGAGATCCTATATGAGATCTCAAAATTACCACCTTGGTATAATTTGAGCAATTTTTCTTTTAAGTTGTATACAAATGAACTTTAAGTTATTGAACTAATAGTTATGGACATATTTTTTTTTAATTTATGAGAAATATTTATCAATACTTGTTGCTAAAATATGTTGAATCATATTTAAAAATGTTGAAACATATTGAATGAGACTGAAATATATTGAATGATTAAAAAAAATATAATTAAATATTTTTAATAAATACTTAACAATAACAAATTGTGTTAAATTATATTAAAAGATGTTGAGTGTCGATGATACGTCAAAAAGAAAACCCGCGCTACATATCCACCAAGCGTATTAGAATAAAGTGACAAAGTCTTTCTCACGCGGTCAAAACGGGGCCCACTCTTCACATTTTGGGCCTGGAAGGCCCCACAAAAAGCATTAAAAACAAATGGCGGAGGGGAAAAAAAATTCAAAAAACAAATATGGAGAGACTTAGAAACAGGGAATAAAAAGGCAAACGCAAGAGAATTTCATTAGAGGAGGACGAGAGAGAAAGACGAAGAGAAGAGGACAATATTTTGTCTTTTTTTATGCAAATATATATAGAGCATATATTATTAGAAATAATAGAAATATAAATATAATTTTCATAATTATTTTTATTATCACTATTATTGTTGTTATCGTTATTATCGTTATCCTCGTTGTTATCTTTTTCTTTGAATTTGATAACATAGTCAATATTAATTATGATCATATATATGTAAGGATTGTGCTAAAAAATTACATATTGTAAGCATAATATAGCATATAGCAAGGGTTGAACGTGAAATATAAAAAAAATTAAAAATAAAACACGATTATCATATTAGGCCCGTGAAGCTGAATTTCTTTTACAGTTAATATAATCTATTTAACATAACAAACAACAACAACAACAAAATAAACGAAATATTTTTCTTTTTCTTTCAAAGCATACATATCTTATAATTATATTTAATTCATATAAATCTTAAAAATATAATTAATGTGTTAACGTTTCAAACAAATTGACCAAAATCTAATCTATTTAACGTATAAGAAAAAATGAAATAATTTTTATTTTCTTTTAAACCATACAAATCCAATAATCAAATTTTCTTCATAAAACACCTAAAATTATAATTAACCTTTTACCATTTGAAATAAAATGCCCCAAATCGTCATAATACTTCAAACAAAAAAATATCTCAACTCACAAATCTGAAATCAACCATTCTCTTACAAGACAATATAAGGGCATTGGAAGTTTATATCAAAACCCATGAAACTATTACGTTGACCTAAAAACCAAATGTACAAACTATGAATACATAATTATGATTATATTAGCACCCCCTCATGAACCACTTTAAATAACCAAAAAGTTTATATAATAGTATAAATATAATGTTCAAATTATTTTTGTTGAAAGACAAATTTTATTTGTGTTACATGTGAAACTAAAACTAAATCGACTTTAAAATAGTTTCTACCTAACTTCACTAGAGAATTAACGACTTCATAAATTTTTACTCACCAACAAGAAGAGGATGTGGACTTTTAGTCATTGACGTCATAAATTGACTTATCATCACCCTATTTAACATGCTTTGTAACAAATTCACTATCTATTGTCTCCATCATACTTATATAGACCTTTTTCACAATTATATAATTTTCAAATATTAATCTCATTAATTATGCGCGAAGTGTTTGTATACTTAACTTTTTCATTGAGTTTTTCCATTATCTCCTCTAAATTATAATATTAATCATATTTACCATAACTATTCGTTTATTATTTTGATAATATATCTACAAAATATTTATTTAAACATACTCTGTGTAAAGTACGAATCCAGACTATTTAAAAACAAAAAGGGAAGGGGGGAAAAAATCAAAAAACAAATATGGAGAGACTTAGAAACAGGGAATAAAAAGGCAAACGCAAGAGAATTTCATTAGAGGAGGAGGAGGAGAAAGAAAGAGGAGGAGGAGAAGACTTGGGCACAAGCGGCTGGCTGCAGTTTCGCCGCGTGACACAACACGACAAATTAGCGTTGTGATTATTAAGATTTGATTTAATCACAAAGATATTCCAAGTTAATGGTACTGCTGCTAGTATTACTTTTTCCATCCCTCTTAACAGCTTTAATTAATCATTGATCTTCCATGGATTCTTTTCGTGTCCAGTGATCAGCAACAATTAACTTGCGTCTTGCAATCCCATTAAAAAAAAAAAGAAAAAATACTTATGTGAGATTTTGTCATGAGGGGGGAGAGCTACTATAAAATGCTTGCCACCAAAGATATTCATGCATTTAGGCTCCATTTGATTCTTTAAAAAACAAAATGAAGGAAAAAAATGTGACCCAAAAAAAGGGAAAGAAAATGAGTTATTTTCTCTTATTTGAATTGAGGACAAATAAAAGTCTTATGGAATCAACTTCTCTATGAGTAGAAATACCGATAAAGGTAAAATTGTCTACAGCTGAATCTTCCCAGATCCCGCCAAAGTGGGCCCACACTGGGAGTTTGTTGTTGTTTGTTGTTGAATTGAGGAAAAAATACAAAAATTTGAATGAGAAATTCGAATATTGATAAATTATTTGAATCACGTTGATATCATCTAAATAATGTGAGGTTGAAAGTAGACAAGAACTCTTTTGAAAAATTTGTCCAAACTTTTTTATGAAGAAAATTTTATCACTTATTTCTAATAATTTTTTCACCTAATTTTTTTCCTTTTTTTGGTGATTTTCTCTAAACCAAGCACAAGAAAAAAGTTACTTTCCCAAAAAAAAAAAAATTCACCAAATTTTTTAAGGTCCAAACAAAACCTTAAATTTTTAGGTAATAATATTACAACATTTAACATAAATTTTATTTTCTCACAACAAAATGAATTGGAATGGAAAAGACTCAAATGTAGAAGATTTTATTTCAAATATATATTCTATTAGTTGTACAATATTTTTCAAAAAAAAAAAAGGATGAAAAAATCTCTTGGAATTGGGCTCGATCTCTACTTGCATGGATAAGACTCCTTACGTTAGGATCTATCTACAATCCGTAAAAGTGAAATTCATACTAACAGTTATTTTGTTATTGTTGTTGATAAAAAATAAAAAACTATTTTAATTATCAATTCAACAGAAAAATGTAATAAATTTTAAAACTTTATAAATGTCAATTTTATACATTTATAACTCAATAAACTTCAAAAAACAAAAGATAATTAAAGCACTTTATTTGAATTTACATGGTGAATGACACATGGCAAATTATATAAGTGAAAAGTGAATAATATCATTCCTCTGGAGAGACAAAAAGACAAGGTAAATATAAAGAGAACAAAGCTTACAAAGTTGCAAAGTGGTAGCACTATGGGTAAACGAATAAAGGCCTCCTATGTGGGGACAGTGAGGTTCATCCTCCAGGGTTTTGGCGTACTTAAGGGTAAAATTAGGGGTGTACATTATTCAGTCCAAATTCGAATCAGATCAAAGATCAAATCAAATCAGACCAAACTGGTCCAGACCAAGTGCATTTGGTCCGGTCTTGGGTCCAAAAAACTACCTTGTACGGTCTTCGGTCCGGTCTGATCTGATCGATCGGTCTGTGCCTAGGACCAACTATTTTTAAAAATAAAATAAAATAAAATAAAAAATTGTTAAGAGTTTGAGACTTTTTTTAAAAATTTTATGGTCAAAGAAAATACCAAGTGCAAACTAATACTCTTTAGAATTAGCAAACAAAGTCAATAATAGCACAATTTTGGCCAAAATTAATTACGTCAACAAGTTTTGTTTCAACAGTACTTGAAAATAATTTCGGCCTACTTCGGTCCAATTTTTTTCGGTCCGATCCTCAATCCATACTTTTTCTCTTAATAGGTCTTCAGTTCAACCCAGTCCAGTCCGAATTTAGACTGATGAACACTCCTAGGTAAAATAATACTTAGTACAATATTAGTTTTAATTAAAAATTTAAGTTGCCCACAATAGCCATGGTTTGAAGCACTTAGAGTGTTCTTTTCGTGGATAACTATACAATCAATGTTAGCTTGCAGTGGATTGATCTCTTTTGACACTATAAGTCAACAAAATTTGTTGGTATGATTTACCTTGAATGAATCAGATCAGTGCATGGGTGTGAAAGTTTGTGAAATTCATTTTCTACTGTTTTCATGCTTGGATAACCATATACAAAAGCAGTTTGTATATATTTCTGATATTAAGAAAAGTTTTACATGGCGGCTGTAGTTTAAGATCACATTGAACTTGAACATGCTTTTCCACACTCACACAAGTAACTAGATATGTATAAAGCGTAAACAGCAATACTCCGTACTTTTTAATGTCACAATAATTCAGTCCCGAAACTATCAAAATTTCAATTATACCTTATGATAGAAAGACTTCAAAATACCATATATATTGTTAAGGTTGGGCCTGCTGTTATCAGCATGCTTGCTGGATGAGCAACTAGCACGTTTGAAGAGATTTGACTAGCAAAAAGCAAGTTTGAGTAGGTTTAACCAACAAAAAATAGATTTGAAACGGTTAAAGCAGATTTGAGGTTTGACCAACAGAAAACAGGTTTGAGCAGGTTGGAGTAGGTTTGTGAGGGAATTGGAATATGTTGAAGCAGATTTAACTAGCAAGTAACAGGGTTTTTTTTTTTCGATTATTAGTTGGGCTATGCCCATACAAAGAAAAATGAAACATAAAACAGCCATTCAGCTACTACAAAACTAACAAAAAGACAGCTGTTGCACCCTAGACAGAAAAGCTCAAACAGCTACTAACCATAATCACAAATAACATCTGAGATCACCACTTACTGATCACATGAATTTCAAACTTGCTCTTTGTAAACCATAATCACTAACCATAATCTCAAACAGCAAGTAACAGGTTTGAGTAGAGTTAAATAGATCAAAACAAATTTAACTAACAGTTAACATGTTTGAACAGGTTAGAGCACATTGAAGTATTAAAGTAGGGAGGAGATTTAATACACCTATAATGAACAAACCCTAAAGGATCACCTCAACTAAAAATTCGAATGAATGAAATATATGTTAATGAATCATGATGCCTGGTGGTTGTTATATCAGAAGCTCACAGTCTAACAATTCCCACCATTCTTATTCTTACTCCATCACCAATGGTTACTCCGAAGAATATCATGGTCTCCATCGTCATCAATTACATCACCAAAAATATATAAATGTAAATAGCGGGGGGAAAAAAAGGAGCAGAAAAAAGGGCCAGTGAAAATGAGTGGTGATTGCAGAGTTGCAGGCAATTAACACCAGGCGCACACACAGCCACAGCCACTTTAAAGAGAGAGGGAGAGAACCTGACAGTCACCAACCCAAGACAAATGCTCTGTAGAGAATGGACCACCAATGCCTTCTCTCTCTCTCTCTCTCTCTCTCTCTAATTAAGCTTTAAGGAAGGAAACCCAGGTGAGGTCCAATGGTTTAGGGTCACATTTTAAGTGCTTGGCAATTAAATTAAAGGGGAATTGAGGTGGGGTTTGTGTTTATGTACGTTTAAACAGAAAGATTCTTTGAATGAATCATATCGAGATCTGAAGATTTTGCAAGTAGATTCTAAACAAGCAACCCCATTGTCATGTCTCATCAACCCAGTCAGCCCTTTCCACTCCTCCATTGCAATTGATCACTCATACTCATCCCACCGCCCCCTTCCACTCTCCATTGCTATTGATCACTCATTAAAGGAGATGATTAAATTCAATTAAAGAGAAAGAACTTAAAAAGGTTAAATGAAACAATGCAAGATATGTTCTTTTTAACTAACCAATATTCAACTTGATTATTTACTTATTAATACTTTGTCATGCTCTACGGGTAGGAATACCGGTAGGGGTAAGATTGCCTACAGCTGGATCTTCCCAGACCTCGCGGCAACGGGACCCACACTGGGAGGTATTGTTGTTGTATTGTTGTTGCTTTCTACCAATAACTAACCAATACTTGATTATTTACTTATTAATACGTTTATCAACATTGATTAGCACTTATTAATAGCAACTAATACTTATCAACAATGATCAACACTTATCAATATTTATAAATAATTATGAGTAATGAATTGCTTATGAAAGTTGAAAATAATATATTCCAACAACAATTACTAATGTGCGTCATATTCCTACTAGAGTAAAAGAGAAACAATAAGGGAATGTTTGACAAACAGTGTTTTTTGAAGAACTTGTTAGCAAAAGGAATTTTTTTTACCAAAATTAGTTGTTTGACCAAGTAAAAAACCTAAGTTAAGTGTTTGATGAAAAGACTTTTTATAATCGCTTTTTGAGTCCAAAAAATTAATTTAAAAAAGCTAATTCTATGAGTTTATTGGGAGAACTTTTTAAAGAATTAACTTTTGTTTCGTATATTTGTCAAAAATAACTAATTTTATTAAATAATTTTTTAATAAATAATTAATTTAAATAGCTAACAGTTAATAGATAATACAAATACTTGTTTGCCAAACAGGAAAGAAAATAAGAAAAAATGCACAGGAGGGAAGAGGCAATAATTAGCAAGCTCTCTGAAATCCCTACCCATATTTCTCATGATGGAGATTAGGAGACATCCCTTCTCTCTCCCTCTCTCTCTTCAGAATAGCTAAGGCCAAGGTAAGCTATTCCTCATTTTCATGGTGCTTCAGCCTCTCTCTTAACTGGAGGTAAGTAAGGTGGAGTTGAATGTTCATTGTGATTGGAGAACAGCAAAAAGAAAAAGTGGTTCAAATGATGTTTTTTTATTAAACTCCAGTCAAATCCTTCTCCTACTCAAATCCACTATTCCAATCAAAACCTAGAAATTACATCTTTCAAATTAGGGTTTGATTATATTGCCCAACTGGGGAGCTGAATTGAGTTAGTGGGTTAAGCTAAGCACCCACTAATCTGTCAATATCAATTTTTTGCCACCCCCATTTTAATTTCATCTAGAAAAACCAAAATCAACCTCTCTTAATTAAACCCCCCCCCCCCAATTTCATTATCATCATTACCCTCCTGTCCTTGTTCTTTGCATTCAAATCACAAGTTTAAAGCCAGATTAATCGCAACCAAATAATTATTGCTTCACAATTAAGTCACAGTTTCAGTCTTTCATGTGAGAAGGGAGAAATTGGGAAGAAGAAGAGGAAGAACACCTGTACTCTTTTCATCTGCTGGTGAAAGTACCATTTTTGCCCTCGCTCAGAACCCTAGATAGCCCGATTCGGAGGAGAATCCGAAACCCAATCGGAGCCGGAGATGGTCCGATACCGAGAATGCCAGAGGAACCACGCGGCCCATTTGGGAGGTCACGTGCTGGACGGCTGCGGCGAGTTCATGCCCGCCGGAGAAGACGGAACTCCGGAAGCCCTAAAATGCGCCGCCTGCAATTGCCACCGGAATTTCCACCGGAGAGAGGCCAACGGCGAGACTACCACCACCTCAACTCCGCAGCTTCTTCCGCGGCCACCTTTGACCACCGCCAATTGCTACGTCTCCTTCACCAGTACTACTCCGAACCTCATCAAGCCTCAGAAGAATCCGACCATAAGTCCACGAACCCTAACTCCGCACCACAACCACCAACCGCCGAGACCACCGCTGATGGGGGCGTTAGGAGGTGGTGCCGCTGGGGAATCCTCCAGCGAAGACCGCGCCGGAAACTTCCCGGCGGCGGCGGAGCAGTATTACGGGGTGTCGAAGAAGAGGTTCCGGACGAAGTTCACGGCGGAGCAGAAGGAGAAGATGGCGGAATTTGCGGAGAGAATTGGGTGGAGAATTTGGAGGCAGAGTGAAGGGGAAGTGCAGAGATTTTGTGAGGAAGTTGGGATCAAGCGGAAAGTATTCAAGGTTTGGTTGCACAATAACAAACAGGCTATCAAGAGGATTAATAAGCAGTCTTGATGATCATCTTGATTGATTATTATCATGATGATCATCATCAATCGGGTGATTGATTGATTGATTTTGAGGAGAGAGAATTTGGGCGGGATGATCGATGGTTTGTTGTTGGATCAACATTCTGTATCAACATGTGGATAAGGTATAAGTTAGAGAACAAATCTTTTCAAATGAGATTAAAATGTTTGACCCCTCCAAAAAAAGGTCAATTTTTATATCTTGTTTCCCTAATTAATGAATTCATTCCATTGTTTGGAAGTTGGCATGCAAGGAATTGCCGGTGGTGATAGGTTGCCCAAATTCAAGGTATGTATGTTGTATTAATTCTAACTTTGAGATAGATTTACGATTAATGATCTATGTGATTCTGTTGCATGAAGATGTTTATATGCAAAGTAATAAGGAGTTCGGTTTAGTTTTAGATTGTTTTATTATTTTTATGTAAATCTATTGAAAACGGTCTCTTTACGTACAGTCATATGCATATGAGTAAGGTTGTCTATATCTAAATCTCTTCAAACCCGTAAAAATAGGCCTCACACTGAGGGGAGGAGGAGCAGTAGTTGTTGTATTGTTTTACCGTTTCAGTTGCGGCCTTAAAGAGAATTCATTTGATGAGGAGTGCGTGTTTTGTATGTGATCGTGAAGAAATTATTTGATATGAACAAAGGGTGTTTCTTCCGTGAGAAAAATTTTGTTTGATGAGGTCGTCATTTTGGATGAGAAGATCTAACTATAATAACTAGATCAGGCGTTTCATGATAATATGTCGGTTAAGAAATTAAAATTTTTATATTTTTTAAAAACCGAATTTACATTTCACACATAATTTAAGGAGAATCAAATTTAAATTTTTTTCGTACATAAATCAAATTTCTTGTCATTAGATCTTTTAAAAAAGAATAAGAATTTGGACCTTTGATGTAAAAAGATAACAATAATCCACGTATCTTTATCTGTGTTTTTAGATTAAAATGTTTGTCCTTGTCTTTTTATGTGAGAAAACAGATAACAAAGTCTATAAAGACAGGAAAACATATGCCTAAAATACAGCATTTGATGATTTGTGGATAGTCCTTATCACTTGTCAATTCTATTACACGACTAATTAGCCAAGTTTTGATTGCTGTATATTGAGAATCCAATAAAGTTTGATGTATACTCGGCCTGCCTGATAAATAGATTGTCAGAAGCACATATGGACATACGATATGCATTTTGTACTGCTTTGTCTTTTTCTGCACAGGGAGGTATAAAAATTAACATGAATGAAATTAATTCGTCATGTAAGTAGTGAATTAATTATTTGTAAATAGATGTTAAGTGAATGGCCTAAATAATTGAAGAAAATATATTTGATAAGTTTTCTGGCTAGTTTAATTGATTTATGTATATAATCGATATAATCAGTGATGGGACTATGTGGGAGGGGGAGGTGTCCATGGACATCCCTAACACAAAAAAAATTGTTTGTAATCTATATCAATATTATGGGTGGACACCCCTAAAATAAGTCTAAAAAAAAAAGATTGCTAAATATTCGTAGGTGGACACCCCTAATTTGAAACCCTAGATCCGCCACTAGATATAATAGGATGTGGTTGATTTGTTACGTATAAATGAATTGAAGATATTCTTTAAATAAAAGAAAAACAATAGTGTGAAATGTGTTTTGAAAGGCCAAAAGGCCATTTTATTACACCTAATTGAAATGTACATTGAATATTAATAATTGGCCCAAACATGAATTAAAATCTTTGGTACAGATTCTTTGAATCACCATATTTCACGAAAACGAGACCCATACTAAGAGATGGTAGTAGTGGTGTTGTTGGTATGGATTCTTTGAAATGTTATGTTACTAATTAAGCTATATGATAGCTACTTATATACTTACAGAACTCCCTTGAGCGCTAGCAAAAATTTGTCCAACCCTCATATTCGAATTTGTCTGCCTTGGTACGGCTATGAATTTTTCATTCAAAATTTTAAATCCGGAAAACAACATTTTCATATTTTTATGGTCTAAACCCGATATTGACATGAATTTAAATTTGTCATAATTGTCTGACTCGAAAAAAATCGGACATTAAAAGTCAATTTCTTGTTTGAATTTTAATATTGTTGGATATGTATGATCCAAATTACCACCACTGCTATTTGACTGTGCTCAATCCCAGTGGCAACTTCTAAACTCTATAAACCCAAAATATCTCATTAATTAGTTGATTGTTTTTCATTCTTTTTTTTCTTGTTTGTAAGAGCCACAAAGGGCAATACAATACAATTACAATACAATGAATAAGGGGGGGAATTGAACATGTGACCTAATGTAACCAATACCTCAGTTTTTACTATTAAACTAAGGCCCTGTTCGGCAAAATTAACGGTTCAAGTTGCGGATAACGGTTTAGGTAGCGAATAGCTATTTAGGTAGCAGATAACATTTTTAATTTAGCTGTTAGCGGATAGTTGTTTAGATGAACAGTTGAAATAAACGTGTTCGGTAAATTTGGTTGTTGGCTCAACTGATTAATGTAAATTGACATAAAAAGATATAGATAATTTCGAAAGATAAAATTTCCAAGGGATTTTTGTTGGCAAAAAAATATGAAACACTACTTTTAAATACAAAATGTTAATACTACTACTTTTCCAGAAACGCTGCTTAAAACGATAAACGCTACTTGAAATGCTAGTCAAAACACTACGTTACAACATTAAAAATTATCTAACGAATGTATTGACTTAATCAAAACGTCAAACGTTATCCAAAATACCATTGCCGAACACGCCGTAGGACATCACTCGTTATTTATTTCAATTCTAAATACTGTGTAGTCAACCTTTTTTAAAAACAATAAATCTTTGAGATGACGATCCAGAATTGCCTTTGCAACTTATAATTAACGACGAGTAGTTAATCTTTATGCTATATTGCTTTCCGTTATAATTGCCTTATTCTTGGTAAAAATTTACACGATATTGCACAAGAATGTTTGCTATAAGTCAGAAGTGATAAAGAACATTAAAGAGGACTAGTATTGAACTTGTCCTTTAATTTGTTTGGGTTGATTTAAAATTTTATGTCTTTAAATCTATGAATTTAATATTTGTCATATGCTTAGTTCATGATTTTGTATTGAAAAAATGTACATTTAATACCAACTTGATTTGATTAATTTATTCATGAGTAGAAAGAAACAATTGAAAAAATATATATAAAAATACAAAAGTTTGGATGACATCTATAATAAGAGCCAAAATACCAATTGCTAATAAATCCATACAAATGTAAACAAAAATTACAAAATCTATAGCTAACTACATAGTATTTGAAAAAATTAAGATAGTGACGAGTATATACAAACAAAGACAACGGCAATACTCAATATATATATATACTTATATACATATACATATACATACATACATACATATATACATACATACATAAATACACACACACACACACACACACACACACACACACACACACA
>JACYFF010031956.1:107046595-107122842 GCA_017589665.1 Selenicereus undatus | reverse complement strand
TATATATATATATATATATATATATATATATGTATGTGTGTGTGTGTATTCATATATGTATATAGATTGAAGGTTTCTGTTTTTTTTTTTTTGGAAAAAGAGAAAGACAAATGGATGAGAGAGAAGGCGGAGATGAGAAATAGAGAGAATTTTCATGATTTTCTTATTCTTTAGGTACAATCCCTAATATGAATTGTACCATTTAACTCTCATCCCGCTAATTTTCCGACGAGTTTGGTCTAGAAGGTGGCCCGACTGGTTTCGGGCGGCGTGGTGTCACCTTCTTTGAAGTAGGCTGGTGGTTGGACGGTGGAGCCGGCGATTTAGACGGTGGCTTGGGACATCGACAACTAGGATTTCGCCGGGGACATGGATAACGATTTGATCGTGGACCGGATTGACGCGGAAAATCTGATGGCGATGTTTGGACCGATGCCGAGTCTCTAGGAGGCCAATGATGCTACCTCTGAACTGAAGGGTGCACTTCAAAAGTAATTTCTCTCTCTAACTATCTGACTATCTTTGTTTATTTAATTGATTAGAGATATTAAATTGTTAATTGTCGTTTGTTGTTTTATTGTTCGCTGTTTTGTCACTTGTTCGAAAGTTCTATTTCTGATTTTCGATAATGTTTATGGCACACTACAGGACTATTACTATATGGGTAAAAAATTATGAAAATCCTAAATCTATTTAAGTGATGGTTGACTTATCTTTTTAATAATAGTTTTTAAAGGTTTATTTTATTAGGCATCGTGCAAAAGCACATGTTTATTTTGTTAGGCATCGAGAAAGGCCCATGTGGTATATTTTAATTTTGTTTCTCAACATTGTAGTAACTATGCCATGGAAGTTTACTTATACTAGAAATTTAGATTGTGTTATTACATATCATAATTACTAATGGTGTATGGCGTTGAAATGAGCAACAATATTTTATATGTTTTGTTGTTGAAATGAACATCAATATTTTACATGTTTTGGCGTTGAAATGAGCAAGCATATTCTACATTTAATCAATTTTCAATAATTAATGTATTCTGTTTTTTCAAAAAAAGAACAAATTTGATAAATATTGATTTCCTATCTGGCGTTTATAATCTAAATTCAATGCAAAGAAATATATTCTTCAATGTTAAGTAAAACTTTAATTTTGAAAAACTTAAATTAAAATATAATAAGCGTCTGACATCCTATAAGGACAAGTTTGATAAATATTGATTAGTATACAATATTAATTTCTACACATATACAACCACAAGAGTCTTTGTCATTGGTTTTTAAATTTTTAATTTATTTTTTTAAAAAATATATCTTAAATTTAAATGCTCCGTGCATAGCATGGGTCCATACTAGTGAATAAATAAACAGCAAGATTAGGTTCTGATTTTGTGCTCCAAAACACTTTATCTTCCTATTTTGTCAATGAATTTTGACTTCGGTTCTTATCACCTTTATCATGATGAGTTGACTTGACTGAATTTCAATTCGAGATATTTCTCTTGATTATGCAAATTTCAAGTCATACAAAGTGTAATATAATATTATGAAGGAATTGGATGCCCTAAATAAAAAATATAGTTTGACTTGTTTTTATTGTGTTGTAATTAATATATTTTAATTTTATTCCCCTAGTTCTTTAATTTCCCCCCCCCCCTCTTTTTTCTTATTGTTGGAATAAAAGAACTCTTAAAATAAAGATCGTAATATAAATATAAATATAAATCTAGTGATGTACCATTCGTATTAATTATCCATTGATTTTTCAGATGAAACGTTTGATTTATTATGAAGAGCTTCGAATTAAGTTGATTGTACTATATCCTTAAATTTGTCTTAGACTTTTTCAATGTCTCCAAGCACAGAATGTGACCATTATGTTCTAATTACTATATATATTAATGAGAAATTATAGGTTAATATTAGGTTTTGTGTTTTCTTTTTTGAAAGAGGTAGGCTCGAAAATATATTTACTTTATTGTGTAAGAAGATATAAGAGCACCTGCAATGCAACGCTTGTGAGTCAAAAATTTAGCTCACGGTCCAAACAACACCATGCATCAGTGATCCGTTTCGCTCGCCCCACGATCCAGCTCACGGTCGTGATCTGCCCCTCACACATTTTCTCTCTCTTTTTTCGCTAACTAAGTCTTAAAAGTCTAAAATCCAATAATATATTAGTAGTGGGGTTTATAAAATATTATTTTATTTGGTGATCTATCGGATGTAGAAAAAAGAGAAAAAGTTGACTTGTGGGATGACATGGACGGTGTGGGATATGCTCTAACCCCACACAAGCGAGACCCACGCTGGAATGTTGTTATATTGAGTAAAAAGATATTTTACAATCATCAACTCACCATCATCGGCTCGGTGAATGGTGATCATGCATGGATGCATTTAGCAACTCAGCAATAATCCTTCCAGGAGAAGATAAATGAATCTAGTCTAGATTAATTAATCTCTTAATTTCTTTGTTTAAAGAAAGGAGATTGACAAATTGTGACCTATGTATTCTCCTTGGGCCGTGCTGCATGAACCATCAACTCCAAAGTCACTGTATCATTTTTAGGTTATTAATGACTCAAAGCGGTTCAAGAGCATACATAAATATAAAAATATCGCTACAATTTTAAAGAATTCATCACCCTCTAAATCTATGTCTATGCTTGAATGCCACCATATCATTTTTCCTTGAAAGCCACCACAAAATTATTTGATAGAGGAATTGAATTCTTCCTTTTATTCTCTTGGTGCCCCTCAATAATCAAGATGGTGTTAACGACTTGAAACCACGCCTTCTATCGGATCCTCGATTTTACTCCTCCTTACAGCTGAAATGCAAAGTAAATGATTAATGGAAATAGTATCGGGGGATTGGAATGAGTGTCATTTTAATTTAATGTCCAAGTGAGGTAATATATCATACACATAAATACATCCTCCTAAAAAAATAGAAGAAAAAAGTGCACACATACACACACCTAAAAGATAAAAGAAGACAGGATTCATATCAAATGGTGTATAGAATGGGATACTAGCACTAGAAAGACAAAAGGAATTTTTGTAAAAGTCTAGTTACATCGTCATTAAAAGTCAAAAATTTGATGAGAATGCAAATATGCAATGCAACACCTTAATATCAGTATACATTCTCCTCAAAAAAAAAAAAAAAATATAACAATGACAGCAGTTATAGATATGGATCTGACATTCATATGGCCAGAAAAAATTCAGGTATAGACAGACTTACCTCTGCAAACACATGTATAAATAGAGAGATCGATACCAAAAGATCTAACAAAAGTATTTTAGAAAACATTTGTTGAGTCACATTTTCCTCAAAAAAGATATAGACAAGGCAGTCTCCTTTTTTAGATGCAATAAGAAAGAGATGGTCTGACATGAAAAAGAAGAGCCAGTCTCATAGCCGAGGACAACTGCCTAGTGGCTAGCTAATGGGTGTGCCTTTGAAGATGTACTCAAGCTAGGGGATGCACACCGATTGTGGTCTGTGGAGGACTAGGCAAGTCATCCTTGGCTAGCAAACTAAGGCTCTTCAATTCATGTAAGACCTCTCTTCCTCTCATCAATGTTATACATATTTGGTAATTGCTAATACCCTATCTCATATAATATGGAAATTGGGGGTTTTGGAGATGACTATATATAGCCATTCAAATAGAATAACTTTATTATGTAGTGCCCTTTGACAAATTAAAGATCTTTGCCCATAACTTTTGTTGGATCCTTATCATCTAAGGCTTTTTCAACGCAATTTTTCTAGTTGGTTGCACTTTTTGAGCATCAATTTTGGCTATTTCCATTAATGGTATATATTCTCTAATTTGTGTTGTTGACTTGTGAAAAAGTTTGGATGGTTAAATTTAATAAGAGAATTTTCAACGGAGTAGCGACCAAAAAGAATGTCAGCTAGAAAGCCTTTTGTCTACATATGCTTTAATATGTATATTTTTTTATAAGAATTTAATAATTCGAACTACCTCATTAGACACTTATTCAGTCATGCATAAACTAGTAAGTAGTAAGACTATACATCTCCGTTAGACTATAACAGGAGAGCTACTATGAGATCTAAGAATGCAAGAGGGGGGTTATCAGGTTTTCTAAGACGGCTTAAGCCGTTGGCATGTTATGTTTATTGGGCTTGCAATCCTTATGAATGTATCATGCTCTAAGTCCTCTAAGTCTAACAATCACAACAGTCACATCATTGTTATTATATCATAATCATGAAAATAATTGCATATTATATGCAACTCCAAATAGACAACCCCCATTTTCATAATGCTATGATCATTGAAGATGTTAGATTATGGCCGGAGAAGACAAATTGTACCTTAATCAACCATATCTTCCGAGAAGCAAATCAAGCGACGGACTGGCTAGCAAAAGCTGGTCATACAGTGACATCCTCAACCGCAAGCTCTCATTTCGATGGCACATCTTCATCCCAATTTGGAGCTATTCTAGCCGATGATGTAGTTTTGCGCACTCTTGCGAGAAGAAGCACATAATTTCTACCTTTCTTTATATTTACCCTCATTAAAAAAAAAGGTTGAGCCGTTTCACCGAGCCTCCTATGAGTCCTGTTCAAAGAAAAGGTAACAAATTAACCGGCCCAAAGGGAGAGAGCAATATGACGGATCAACTGGGCCCAGTAGCCCACTCTTTACCCCTCAAGTACATGCTCTTCCTGCTACATGGGCTGCGGCCCATATTAATGGATACCGTACAAAAATTGTCAGTTAGCTTGACCAAATGACTAGAAATTTATTCTATTCTCAAAATGTTTTCAGAGTAGCGGTAGCTCATGCAACTTCGCGAGGGGCTGTTTTTGGTATATTTGGAGACAGCCTGGTAGCTAGCGATTGTAGCTAGCGATTGTTTTTTAGACACGTAGGAATGCATTATTGAATGACATGTGATATTCTCTGATATTTTATTTTAAATTTTTTGTTATTTATAATGAATTGGACTGTAGCGAATTGAGAAATTTAAAGTTTTCCAACACCTGGTTGCGAGCATTTACAAAGTTTCAACTCAACATCTTATTCTACAAGTTAAACAAGCCTGCTTTGATGTAATCAGTTTACCAACGACAGTGGAAAATGTTTCCGATGATCCACGTACTATTGCCATAGTTTTCACAAAGTGTTAGTTAAAACTTCTGATCTTAATTTCGAGCGGTTTTATTTTATATTATTAAAATCTTAAAATCTTTTTGGAAATGGGCTATTTCTCGTTCTATAACTAGGCTTTTATACGGGTTGATCATTCCATAGCTAAAAAGACAATAAAATGAGGAATTTTAGAACTACAATCCACAAATTTGGATTGAGCAAAATGTCTTGCAAAAAGACTAAGGTTTTAGCTCCATTTTTTTTACAAAGAGTGTGTTTAGTAGAGGTGAAAATTATTTTTCTGGAAAATAAATTTCTCATTTTACAGTGTTTAGTAAAATCAGAAGAAAAAATTTATTTTCAAGGAAAAATCATTTTCCATAGAATGAAGGAAAATATTTTCACATTAAATAGAGTGTAAGTTGATTTTACGCTTTTTGAACTCTCACACGATCTCACACTCTTTCTCTATTCCGTGTCTATTTTCTCGACATATGGTTTAAAGATTATCGAAAATCATTTTTAGCTTTTTTGTTCATTTTTTGCTAATCAGACTCATTATTCAAAAAGTTCATTTTCCCCTTTATCAAACAACTGCAAATATAGTTTATCTCTTCATTCCACAACAGTGTGGAATGTGGTTCCGCATAGGGACCTTCGTCGTATCCTCTATGAGGATAATCTAGGGAGAACCTTTGAGAGAATGACTAACTAGAGTGTATGCTTACCTTTCTTACAAAAAAAAAAAACAAAAACAAAAAAAAAACAACTGAAAATATGAGTTGAAAATCGATTTACATGAAAAATTATTTTCTAGTAAAATAATTTTCAACCCTACCAAACACACCATTAAGTATAGATGAGCCTTTCCTTACCACAAACACAACCAAAACTTATTCAAAAATCAAGCTAATATTGTTTTTTTTATTTTTTAAATAAAGACGTTTAAAATTTTAAATGTATTATTTATAGATTATGAACTACCACATCATCCATCTGCATCGCTTATCATTTGAGATATAAAAAAACAAATGGGATTAGAGCTGCTGGCTAATTGCCACGTAACTTGGTAGATTAGACATTTTCTAATTTTCAAAGCATAAATACATAATGCAATATACAAAGATGGGTTGCTTTGGCTGAATATTATGAATATTATTATGCACGGCACAGCACAATTTTATCTTTATTTTTTTCGCCTTTTTGAAAACAAAAATCCCGTTTGGATCCCCCCACCAGTTTTTATTACTTTTTTTTTTGGCTTCTCATGAATCACGATTATTTCAAGAGGGCAAGCTCTTTCCATGACTTTGTGGCTCACCATGATGCTACCATACAAAATATGGAAAATGCTACTTATACTCTTTAAAGCATAATAATTGATTTGAATGTATAAATGAACTTTCTAATTTATTTTACATTCAAACCAAAATAATAGTTTTTTAATTTTTAAATTTTCGTCGACATTTACTTTTTTTGAGTTTTTTAGGGTCAGATTTTATATTTTTTTTGGGTCTTCGGGTCTTTGTTTTTAGCAGAGTCGAGCTATTGTTATTTCATGACGGGATAGAGCTATCCAATTATAAATTTTCTCCATTCATAAGACTCGAACATGCGATCTTGTTTCAAGAAAATAAGTGTTAAACTATTTGAATTAACATATGTTGGTATGATCACATTTATTTACAAGCTTACCTTTTCCTTTGCGAAAATAAGGCTTATAAATAAATTGATTTGTCTCTTAAACCACAAGCAAAAGACAATAAAAGATAGCGCGTAAACAACTTGTTGCGATATATTCACTCCTATCTATATAGTCTTTTACTAAAACAATTATTAGGAACAATTGTCATCTACTCAAATAGTAAATTCAGTTAAACAACGTCAAAAAATAGTATCAAAATTGTCAATACAAAGTTATATCTATCTGTAAAATTCATCACTAAAACAGCTATTAATTATTCAATCAATCGTCATCTATTCAAGCAGTAAATTTAGTTGAGTATGATCATAATTGTAACCCACATATTTAAAACAATGGCTGGAATATACGACAGAGTGGATACATAGAAGTGGACAAAACTACCCCTCTAATTAAGAAATTCTTAATTTTCATTAGTTTAATATTTCAACGAATAACAACAAACAAACAAACAAACAAACCTGGCGCCAATTGTAGGTAACGTAGATCTACATCACGTCTCATGTTTCTAACAGCACACCTTCCTCCTATTACATGTATTTAACTACCATTTCCCCTTTCCGGTAGACCTTAATCACCACTGAAACCGAACTTCAATTCGACGAGATTTGATTTCGAGTAGAGAGAGAAAATGAGCAGCTCAGATGCGGAGGAAGCTAGGGCGGAGCTCCGGAAGCCATTCTTGCATACCGGAAGCTGGTACCGGATGAGTGCCGGCGGCGGAGGTGGCGGTGGCGCGACGGCGAGTATGGTGATGATGGGGCCAAGACAATCCAGTATTTTTGGCTCTGTTGCGAATCTCCGTGAATCTGCTGTCTCAATTGTTTTCTGTGTCCTCGTCGTCGCTCTTGGCCCCATTCAATTTGGCTTCACTGTAATCTTTTTTCTCTCTTTTTTTATTTTCTTGACTTTTTATGTTAATTTCTTGACCTTTGATTTTCGTAGATTATGCATGCGATTTTTTAGTTTGTTGTCTAAATTTGGATTTTTTTTTATGATCAGTGCGGGTATTCTTCACCAACTCAATCTGCAATCGTCAAGGATCTTGGATTGAAGGTCTCGGAGGTGCGAATAATTCGCTTATCATATGAATTTGATTGCTGTATCAATATGACTTGTGTGTGTGTGAGTGTGTTTGTGTGTGTTTTTGGCGAATAATTAGTTTACTATCTGAATTTGATTTCCGTAATTCTTTCATCATGATCTTGTGAATTTCTTGAAGTTAGTCCAGTTATGAATGACTATTTTCTGAGTTAGTCGTGGGCCAAACTGTATCAATGTGACACTTCTTTGGACTAAATGATGATGATGATGATGATGCCTCCTGTTTCATTAAGCCATGTTCTAACTTGGGTTAATTTTTGTGGGGACAGTTTTCTCTGTTTGGATCGCTGGCAAATGTGGGAGCCATGGTTGGAGCAATTGCTAGTGGTCAGATCTCAGAATACATTGGCCGCAAAGGGGTATGAGCTTTTCCTAACATTTTTTGTTTTGCTATAATATACTAGTCTTTCTATATGGTTTTGTCCTTTTTTTTTTCTGAGTTGTCGTACTTGAATTGTGCATGCTTGTATGAGACATCTTATGAAAATGAGATGAGACTATGCACATCTACAATTGTTTGTAGCTTATTATTCTTCATGGGTCACATCAAATTATTGATGAGACAGTTTTGTATAATACCTTCAATACTACTATTTGAAACACAAAAAAGAAGGGCTGTAACTATTGGAAAAGCATCCACACTATATGGAGATGCAATTGCAGTGCTATTTGATAAACCAGGTGTTTCCCTTAAATTCTGAAAAACCCCAAAAAATTGTGACATTTAACAGTAGTTCTCAAGGAATTATTTCAGAACCAATATCACAAATTGAGACCATTTTGGTTTATTGAGTTTTATTGTCAGGTATTTATTATGTTTTTTTGCTTTAAATTGCAGTCGCTGATGATTGCTTCAATTCCCAACATCATAGGATGGCTTGTCATTTCATTTTCCAGGGTAAGTGAGCAAGTGAATGATCACTAAGGCTATTGCTCTAGGCTTCCTCTTCCCTGTGATTGGCTTGCATCTATGTATCCTTTTTTTTGGGGGGGGGGGGTGATGAGTTGCTTGCATCTGTACATCTTACTGCCCCTTTTTATTATAGGATGTCTCATTTCTATACATGGGACGGCTGCTTGAAGGTTTTGGTGTTGGCATTATTTCCTACACGGTAAATATTATTATTCGGTGCACTTTAGACGTGATTGCTTTATGAAATAGTTGACAAAGATCCTTGACAATCTTCATTACAATAGGTGCCTGTTTACATAGCAGAAATAGCGCCACAAAACATGAGAGGAGCCCTTGGATCTGTGAACCAGGTCTTCCCCTATTTGTCCTCTTGCAAGTTGATCATTTGTCTCATTGACTACACTCGGTAAATTTCTTTTCCATTAACAGTATTGATTAAGACTGACTGGAACAATTTTTTCCTTCTGCAGCTTGCAGTCACTCTTGGGATTATGCTGGTTTACCTGCTGGGGATGTTTGCAGACTGGAGGCTGCTTGCAACCATAGGTATGCCATCTTTAAGCGTACCTTTATCTTGGACATATACAGATATCGAACTTGATTTCTGAGTGTGAAAGAAAGTAATCCTAAACTGTGCTTTGAGTAATCATAGTAAAACTTTATGTGCTCCATATTTGCCAAATCTTAATATGTGGCCTGCGGGTATGATTCAGTGGCCATGACAACCACGGTTGCAATACCAGATATGCAGGTTGCATGTAATTAGTGTTGATCCGTAGGTTAGGAAAAGTGAGAAATGTGAAGGATGATAACAGGCAATGACCAGGCACGTTTTTTGCTTCCACATTCAATTTGGTGATGGACTCAAGATAGAACAGTCTCTCAATGATCTCTGATGATTTACTGATATCCATGGAGTAAATGGTGTTGAACCATGATATGAGCCTGCTGAAAAAGGGCAGCATATTGGAAGAGGTCTAGCAAGGAGGCAAATGTACTTATCCTTAGTCCAGGCTGAGAACAAAAATATCGGAGGATAAGTACAGTTCTTAAGCTCATGACCTCCAGTACATAATTAGGAGATCACATTACTATTGCCTAATATTCATCCTTGTATACTAGGTCATATTCCTAATTTTTCAATTCGAGAAAGCGGTTTTTGTGTAGAAATTCGTTTTTACATGACTTCTTATTGGCAGGAGATAATCTGTTTACTCTCACTATTAGAGATAAGTCTCAAAATTCTCCCCTCATGTACTGCAGGAATTTTGCCCTGTGCTGCATTGATACCTGGATTGTTTTTCATTCCAGAATCTCCTCGCTGGCTGGTGAGATCATGAACATGACATTGTTCTCTCAGTTCTTTTTATTGTTTGACCACATTTTTAATCCTTTTCTTTGTCTTTCAGGCAAAAATGGGGATGATGGAAGATTGTGAAGCGTCTTTGCAGGTCCTTAGGGGATTTGATACAGATATTTCTCTTGAAATGGACGAAATCAAAGTAATCAGCTGTACTACTGTTAGAACTTATACCACCTGATTTACACTACAGTCTTCACATGCTAGCTTACAGTGATACACACCTTCAGTTGAAAATGTGAAGGTATGTCTAACTTGTGCTTTTCCATCCCATTTTTCTAACTGAGGTGGTTACTGCAGAAATCTGTTGCATCGTCAACGAAGAGAACCACAATCCGTTTGGCACATCTCAAGAGAAAAAGATATTGGTTTCCTTTGATGGTAAAATTTTTGTTTGAAAATATGTTTTCATGCTGTATGCTTTATCTCCAAACACTTCTGAGAGTCTAACATTCCAGATCCTCTGTCTTATGCTTTTTTGGTCTGCTGCAGCTAGGGATAGGGCTACTTGTGCTTCAACAGCTTTGTGGTATCAATGGCATCTTATTCTACTCCAGCACAATATTTGAAACAGCAGGTTAGATTTGATCTATTCTACTCAGACTGGTCCATACATGACCTTGTTGAATTGTCCAACACTGATCTCATGTTGGACTTGGCAATTATCTAAAAAGTTCTGTACATATTTGGTTCACAAAAAAGGGTCACCCAAGTATCCGTACCCATGTCCAAAGGTAAATGTCTACCATGGGTACTTGAGGCAAAACGAAGAGCCGAGGATTTGATGACTGAATTTTAATCTGCTGTCCAGGAAGGCTAAAGATATTTTCAGCAGTAATATGTTGCTAATTGGTGTCCTCCATCATGTGCCTTCATTATTTGTTTGTTTGCTAACTGCCAGGAATATCTTCGGGTGCCGTTGCCACATTTGGCCTTGGGAGCATTCAGGTATGTAGATCCAATTTTGTTATTGTGCCTCTAATCCCCCCCCTCCCTTTTCCTTTTTCACTTAGCAACATGGACTAAGGACATACTCGACTGTAAATATACATCTGAACAGGTCATTGCTACTGGGGTTGCCACCTGGCTGATGGACAAGGCTGGCCGAAGGGTTCTTCTTATAGTATGTTATTGAACTTTTGATTGGCAATATGAATGCATATAACATGAGTAAGAGAGATGTTTGACATTTCGTGTAATTCAAAACAGGTATCGTCAGCCGGAATGACTGCTAGTCTTCTCCTTGTTGCTGTTGCATTTTATCTGGAGGTCAGCTGAGCTGTATTTTTTATTTTATCCTTTTTGGAAGGAGATGCTGCTGATAATACCAATGCTGCAAATTCTTTTTTGCACTTACACACATAAAGACACATAACGTGCACCAATTTTGCTGACAAGCTAAATCCAGTAATTGTAAATTGGTAATACCATACTACCATGCCAAATGCGCCTTGCTGCCAATATTTCTATCCCTAACCACACAGTCATAGTGTTGTATATAACTTGGCGTCTCTCTCTTGTAATATAGATCGCTAACGAGACCTACTTAATGGGGGTGGAAAATTATAGATTGGGCCTTATGCTTGGGCTATAATAAATCCTCTTAATTGAGCGAGCTGTTTTGTGCCTTTTCACTGCTGACAGGGTGTCGTATCAGAAGATTCTGTGTTCTATAGCGCGTTGGGAATGCTTTCAGTCATAGGACTAGTGGTATGTTTCTCAACTAAATCGTTGCCCCCATCCTCCCCCCACGCACCAAAAAAGGAAGGGGAAAAAGATTTGGGGGGAGGGGGGGTATACCTTTCTTATTTCTAATGCTTTAAAAAAAAATTACTTGTGGCAGGCTATGGTTGTTGCCTTTTCTTTGGGAATGGGACCCATTCCTTGGCTCATAATGTCTGAGGTAAGCCAATGCAAAACCTCAAGTTATATCAAATCTTTTATTTTACAAGGCTTTATGGAAGTCCATATATTATTATCTTGCTTCCTTTGCAGTTTGATTTTCAACATTTGGATGTTGGATATTGAACCGTTCGGATGGCCCAAGTTGTCTCGCTATGCATTTTGCAATTTCTTGACATGATAATTTGTGTAACAATCATCTGAATATTTTCCCTTGGGCTTCATCAGATCCTTCCAGTAAGTATAAAAAGTCTCGCTGGAAGTGTGGCAGTGTTGGCAAATTTTCTGACATCCTGGGGGGTCACAATGACTGCAAATCTACTGCTGAACTGGAGTAGTGGAGGTGAATCTCTCTCCCTGTCCCCCCCCCCCCCCCCTCTCTCTCTCACTCCAAGCAAATTCCCTAAGAGCCAGCCAAATAGAAATATAGCAAAGTGGATATCCTTCACCTCCACACCCTTTTGTTTTTGGCTCTCTACTTGACATCCGAAACTATACTAAATGGAAATATGGATGCCTCTATGTGTGTTTATCAGATCATAAGACAGAGATAAAAGAAAAGAGATGAGGGTATGAGAACCACTTACGTTCACTTTTTAGCACAGAACCCTGTCTGTTTTACACTTTGGCAGGCATATTTCATTATGATATCGTCTTGGGGACAAGATCCCAATATATTTGCTCTAACTATCATCCACCAAATGCTCACAAGCCATAAGGTCCATATTATAGAGATTGCTTAGGCCTATACCATGTTATAGTGGACATATATTTTGCCAACTAATTGGTTCTGATTGAGATGTGTCGCTTCCCACTAATTCAAGCCTCCCATTTGTTTGCAGGAACTTTCGCAATTTACACATTGTTTGCTCTCTTTTCTGCAATATTCGTAGCTATATGGCTTCCGGAGACCAAAGGAAAGACACTCGAGGAAATTCAAGCATACTTCAGATAAAAGCAATTTCACAGGTGTATGTGGTTATATCCTCATAGCGTGAATCTTGTGCAGCATAGGAATTTTTTCATCATGTTGTATACAATGTAGAATTGGGGATGTCAATTCAGCTCCAGGAAAGAGACGAGAACAACGGGGAATTTTTCACATTCCTCCTATAGTGAAGAACTGTTTACAGAAAGCTCACCTCAGCGTCAGAACAGTGACGCTCTTACTTATTCTGTTCATTTTATTCTTTTGGGAATGAAAAAGAAAACAGAAATTTGGAATGAAAAAGAAAGACAAAAGGCATTTGTTCATTGTGTGGTTTGTGTATGCCTTCTAATGTCTGTGCTTGTAGGCTACAAGATTGGTGTTAACAAATTAGTGCTTGGTTACTTATAATCGAAGATGGTTTATTCGAATTTTTTGTTAGTTTGTCCAATAATTTTGCCAATGAAATGTAATCAATATTAGTCGAAGATGGCGTATTGTCAATGACTTGGTTACTCAGGCCAAATCAGGTTGCTTTATTTTGGTTTTGAATCAGATCCAAAGTTTAGGTCGAAACTAGTCTGTAAATGCCACATTTTCGTGGCTCTTATCGTTGTTGGGCCTTTATGCCTTGTGCATTGGAAGTAAACTCATGCGTGATAAGCATGGATTTTTCTGATAGGCAGTAGATAAAGACTTCAACTCAAGACCAAATCAACTTAGGACCCTGACCTAAAGGCTTCCACATTTTACTATTTCTCCAACTATAACGGCTTAGTCTATCTGCTGTAATTGGACCATGAAATGGGTCTTTTGCATTTTACTTTTGTACCCTACAATCTGATCGACCCTACAGGAAGAAAGCAGTTCGGCCTAGAGCTGGGTAATAGGTCGTGTCGGGTCGGGTTCGTATTCGTGTCGAACTTAAACGGGTTGAGAATTCCTCAACCTGAACCTAACCCGTTTATTAAACGGATTGAAAATCTTAACCTGTACCCATTTAATTTTTAAACGGGTTGACCCACTTAACCCGTTTAAGATAAACATGTCAAGTTCAGTCGCTTAATTGACTATTTACGCATTTAATATTTTCAACTAATACGTAATTACAGTGTTAAAAATTAGGTTTACGTATCACATTAAATAATTACTCTTTGAAATTCCCCATATTCATCATAATTCATAATTTCTAAAAATTTTTATATTCTTAATTATCTAATAAAAAGTAAATGGATAAATAAAAAATGAAAAAAATGAGTTGACTTATTTAACTCATTTAATTAAACGGGTTAAATAGGTACTTTTTCGTGTCGAGAATCTCGACCTGAACCTAACCCATTTAATTAAACGGGTTGAACGTATCAACCCATTTAATTAAATGGGTCGAAAATTTATACCCAAACCCACTTAACTTCGTGTCGGGTTCGGATCGGTAATCGTGTCGGGTCAACTTTTCCCAGCTCTAGTTCGGCCCACTGACTGTTACCCCTTTAGTCCAATCAATGCTCAGTAACCCCCCTTTGTAGGCACTTAAATAATCAAACAGCAGATAATCTTTCCACGTAATAAAGACTTAGGTCTACCAACACAGATTGGCTTAAGTAGTTTGACACTTATTTCTCTTAAGTAAGATTTTGAATTCGAGTCTTGTGAATTGAGAAAATCTATGATAGGAGAGCTTTATCCCTTATTGGGTCAATAGCAGCTCAACTCCAGTGAAATAGAGGATCTAATACCAAAAAAAATAAAGACTTAGATCTAGTTTTCTTCAATTTGTTTTTATAGAATAAGTCCAGTTAAGTTTAATTCAATAAAAAATAAATTTAGTTTAATTCAATTCAATTAAGCAGTAAAATAAGTTCAATTTAATAAATACTAAGTAATTCAACAAAAATAAATACAATTAAGTTCAATTTAATTCAATTCAGTAAAACTCAATTAAAAAGAATAGGAATTTATTTTTTGTTCCTCTCAAACTATTTCATGAAACCAAAAGAATACGAATTTGGGGTGCGGCCCTTCTCCGGACCCTGTGTGAACGCGGGATGCTTGTGCACCGGGCTGCCCTTTTAATATATGGAATACTTAATTACTCTTTGCTCATCTCTCCCGAGCTTTTGGGTTAAAATAGTTTCCCTTGAATTAATATTGTATGATCATCTTAAGATTGTTTCAATTAAAAAGATTGAAAATTACAATAAAAGAATAACTAGACTACAAATTTCTAATAAAACGAGAAATCAGCCTTATAAATGTTCCATAAGAATGCCTCGTTTAAAAATTAACAGCTAAATCAATGGTCATATCCTTAAAAAAAATGGACATTTATTTCTTAAAATTGGGCTAATATTAGCATGCAAAGAGATAAAGTCCTTTCATCATAAACTATTCATCATCTATAATTCCAAAATCTAATATTTCACAAAAAGGGATCTTCATCAAAAAGAATGAGAAATTCGCAAAAAGTACAAAATTTTCTAATAATAATAAAATTGAATCTAATATGGGTCATTGTTTTAGTTGTGGTTTACCAAGGCATAGTGCAAAGGATTGTGCAATCTTGCAAAAAAAAGTAGAAAAACGGATGGAAAAGGCCAAGCAAGACTTCAAGAGAGCGATGATAGCTGCATGGAGCGATAGCAACTCAAGTGATAGTGAGAATGAAGAAGAACAAGTGACGAATCTTTCCTTCATGGTGAACGAAGGTCAAATCCAATAAGAAGAAACCGATTATGAAAACTCGGATGAGGTTGATTATTTTGACTTTCTTTAATATTCTAAAGATCAATTAGCCCAAGCCTTGGTTAATTGCATCGAATGAGAGCAACAATATTTGTCCAAAATAAGGTCCTTAAAGAAAGTCATTCGAAACTTATCATTTGAAAAAGAGGCTTTACAAAAATCAAATGATGAACTTCATATGAAGATTGATACTCTTGAAACAAAGAAGTAAGTAGTCCAATCTAAATGTGAAGGTTTTGAAAAATTGGATTTAAAGTTTTCGAAGGGACAAGAAAATTTGAACAAATTATTAGGATCTCAAATGATGTCCTTTAATAAAGATGGTATTGGCTATAGTCTATTTAATAAAAAGAAGACATATGAAAACTTCTTTATTCAAAAGACATCCAAAAATAAATCTCACACCACTTGTAATTATTGCCTAAAGAATGGTCATATGTCTTATCCATGCCCTTTTAGAAAATCTAGCCATAGATTAGTTCAAATTTGGGTACCAAAAGCCTCAAGACCATCCAATGTGAATTGAGGGAAAACCCTCTCTATGTACTAATTACATTCCTAAGTTCTTGCAGGTCAAGCCAATGAAAAATTCATTACTGTCAATAAATTTAAGGCCTTCAACTGCAGTCTAAGACCTTGAATTGCAAGCAGAAATTGGGTATCCTTAATGTGACAAATTTAAAGGCTTGAATTTGTATGTCAACATCTTCAATAGTGATAATATTTGAATTCTTTCTAAACATAAGACGATGGTACTTTGCATGATCTAGTTACTTCCTATTTTTGGCATTTTGATTTTTTGAATTTTAATTTGCTTTATTATCTTTGGAATGTGAGCATGATTAATATTCCATTATATCTTATACTATTATGACATGTGATTATGCACATATGATCTCATTACTTTTCTCCATAATTATTATGATCTCTAATACTTATATTGCTTGTTTCTATAAGAGAAAAATTATATCACTTGATTGATTTTGTTGTTAGTATCTAACCCCTTATAAGTTCTTCATGAGTGACATAGATTTAGGGGGAGTATCTTTCATTGATTTATTAAGGGGGAGCCATAATTTTTGTGCTTCGATTTTTCTTTCTCCTCTTGTGCTACCTTCTTGATGAAATACAAAAAGGGGGAGAAGTATTTGGAAAACTTTTCATGGTGTCATTAAAAAATGTATGGATATGTTATTTTTATTGGGTTTTGTCTTTCATCAAAAAGGGGGAGATTATTAGCTGTCTTAAAGCTCACATTGAGTTTTTTTAATATGTTTTGATAAAAGACAAAAAGAGATTAATGAATTGACATATTCATCATGTTATATCTGTATTATCTTGGGACTGCAATGGTGATTATAATTGAAAAATATTATGATTGACAATATCCTTTTGATTATGGTTGTTTCCCTATTATTAGGGATCCTTGTGAGGTAAATATCAATATTTAAATTCGATCTCTTTAAATGCTTGATGTCTGACTTGATTTTTTGAAAAGCAATTACAAATCTTATCAAGACCATCTTAATTTGCTCAAAGTGGAAGTAGCCGTTAGAAAATATTCAACAGCTCAAAAATGGAAGTGGAAGTTGGAAGAATATGAAATCAAGCCAAAATTAGCCTCCTAGTCGTTGGTTGCTGAGATTGGTAAGATTTCAATGGCACTAAACTGCAGTCCACGACATTGAACTGAAGCAGAAATCCAAATTGTGTATAACGGCTAGTCTACAACAAATGCTACAAGTTTCCCCTATAAATACAAAGCTAAATCAGAGCTGAGGAAATCAAGAATTGCGAGCACTCATTGGCATACATTGTGCTCAAACTTAGTTCATTTTACATTTGAGTTGTATTGTTGAAGGTGCAAGTAAGGTGAGATTATAGAGTTGAAGGGTCAACTCTACCAAGCCTAGTTGAAGGGTTCAACTTGTGACTTGAAACTTAGAATAAGGTGTACTCTAGAGTTGTAACAATTCTTCTTAATATAATCGGGTTAATCACAGAGTTAGAGAACTCTAGGTGAGGATTGAGCCCGGATGAAGTTATCCTCGTTTAAAAGTTCTTGTGTTTTTTCCACGTTTACATTTCCTTTCTTTATTTCAATTAATTTGCAATCTTGATCATCACCCTATTCACCCCCTCTATGGTGATTTAGTTGCCTTTAAACTTTCAGATTTTCTTCTTTGTTTTTTGCTACTTTCAATATATTGAATACTTAATTACTCTTTGCTCATCTCTCACAATGTTTCGAGTTAAAATGGTTTCCCTTGAATTAATACTTTATGATCATCTTAAGATTGTTTCGGTTAAAAAGATTAAAAAATACAATAAAAGAATAACTAGACTATAAATTTCTAATAAAAAGAGAAATCCACCTCATAAATGTTCCACAAGAATGCCTCGTTTAAAAATTCACAGCTAAATCAATGGTCATATCCTTAAAAAAAATGGACATTTATTTCTTAATTAAAATTGAGCTAATATTAGCATGCAAAGAGAAAAAGTCCTTTTATTCATAAAATTTTCACTATCTACATTTTTAAAATCTAATATTCTACTCTAAGAAAATAAGTGTTCCAATAATTAAACCGACCGGTATTGATTATCATTGTTAATAATTAAGTAACCGCTCCTCCTAGTCGAAGCTAGGAAGCAAGTTCAGCAATTCAACTCGTAAGGATTTTTTTCCCCCTTTTTTTAGGGGGAGCAAAAATCACAATCACAAGGATTTTTAGGGAGGTTTGGCCGTCGCCTTGACCAAAAATAAAATCCTCTTGGACCAACTTCCCTTTTTCTTCTTTTTCTTTTTTTTTTCCTTTTGTTCTTTTTATTATTATTGAATATTAACGAAAGATGGCTTCATATGATGTTATCATGCTAATGTATTGTCTTACAAAGGGAGACCTATGCCACCTGCCTTGGGTCTATTGGACAAATTAAGCATTTTAATTAATTTCCTGTGCATATATTATGATTAGGACACAATCAGGGTTTTTTTTTATAAAAAAAAAATCGCTTCCTCGCCTCTTAAAGCATGACCAAAGTTTATTTAACTGAAATCCCCAAATTTAGAAGTAAAATTAGATAATGTTGAAATAGTTTTATCTTAAACAAAGTTGTGTTTGAAAGTATATTATAATACATTGTGTTTATCAAATTTTATTATAATACATTAGTATATTGTGTTAGTATGTAGTTTTCTTTTCTATTGTATCAATTAGCCATATTATGGTAAATTAAATCTGAAAGCTCAAATAATCCAAGGTTGAATAATTAATCTGTTCAACCATGCAAGAGCTTGTTTTTAATCTGTTCAACCATACAAGTTTCTTTCAATTCTTTGAACTCTTTTCAACTTCTTTCACATTTCAGCAATTTTCAGCCAGTCTTTTCAATTCTTCCAACAACTTCCTTATTTGAACTGAACTTGGATGGTCAATTTCCAACCAGAATAAGATACTTACCTTTATTCTTCTACAATAACCTTATGAAATTTTTGTTAAATATGCTAAAATTCTAAAGATACAGATTCGTAAAGTTTGATGATTCGACTTCACTTTTCTTCTCCAAATAGGAAAGAACAAATCTTCTTTTTTTTTTCAATTGTTTTTTAAAGCTCCATAATTACTAGCAACTTAAAAAGAGATGACGAGGGGAAAAGCTTGGTGGTTAAAATAATACTCAATTCTTCACTTAAGAGCGAGCAATATTATTAGGGGGTCAAGGCCAAGGAAGATCCTCTTCTTGGACTGCAAGAACGATACAAAACCTAGTAGACCAAACCCTACTCACCAACCTTTCTAGGGGAGAGAAAGAGAGAGACAGAGAGAGAGACTTGAAGATTCACTTTTATCCCTAGTTATATGCTGTTTGTTGCTTTTGAGGAATATAATGTTAACATGGCATAGCATATATCCTATCATCATCATCAACATCAACCAACGTAACGTTACACTTCTCAAGACATACGTTAACCATTTCGAGCCAGATCTTTGCATGCATGCATGCAAGTTAATCCCTATGCGTGTGTATCACACCCACGTGTCTCCTAGATAATTAAATTGATTAGTATCTTAATCACTCATCTAATCTCAAAATAATCCCCTAACTGGCTAACTCTTTCTTTGGAAACTTGGACTACCCTTCTTCCTTTTCTTCTTGGGCCCCCTTCAAATCCTAAGAGCCATTTAGCACCATCATTTGTGAACACCTTGGCCACATAATTGTGATATTAGCTCCTCAATTAATTAATTGCACTAAATTGGTATCCATTATCATCTGTAACAACTAGTCAACTATTCAGGATAATTTATATTATACATCTAGGAGTGTACTTCCACTTGCTCTCTCTCTCTCTCTCTCTCTCTCTCTCTCTATATATATATATATATATATATATTCCAATGTGTATTTATCATATAGATAATTTTTAATTTGTGACACTAGCGTACTTGTGAAAGTATGTACTCTTAGAAGTATGATATAGGCTTTGATTATTCAGACTATATCATGTCTCTAAATGAAATCACATTAATCATGCATAGATTTAACATGAAAAATTTTCTAAAAATAAAACTAAATAAACAAATTAAAATAAGTAGACATTATAGTTAATATATTTTAAAGTGTGTAGTATATACTAACTGTATTCGATAGAATGTTGGCCGGTATAAAAAATGATAATATTCAAATCTTATTAATAATGAAAGTTTTCATACCTTAGTGTGGAACGTTGATTAGTTTTTAAAACTCCTCATTTAGGAGAGAGAAAAAAAAAAGGGAACACTTATATTTGGTGTGTCTTTGGTTTTGGGGAGAGACGATGAGCATGAAAATAATTCACTATGTTAATTTCCCTTGGTGTTTTTTTATTTATCATTAATCACAAATTAGAAAAGGACAAAGTCCGTCTAGCTTAGCCGGTAGAGCGCAAGGTTCTTAAACGTTTCTTAGAATTAGCCTCTCTACAGGTAATGATGGATGTATAGACAGTGTTGTCTACATCTAGATTTTTTCAGACCCGCAAAAATGAGATGCATAGTGGGAGATGCACAGATGCTGGTGTTGTTGCCGTTGGCAAATTAGAAAAGGAAAGAGAGAATCTATGGTTCCTTGTTTAAAATTGTGAATAAATGTCTTTCGTCACGCCCTTTAATAAATCGTGTCAATCAAACTTGGTTGAGTGTAGGGCTTGCCGTTGATTGGGGCATAAAAAGCCACGTTACAATAAAGTAAAGCACACGCAACGGGTGATTCGAGTGGGAATATAGATGTTCTTTTTTGTTTTTTTACCACAAATACTAGCTAATAATTTTTGATCAATTTACAAAAACGAAATTTAATTTGTATTTGCATAGGGAAGTTGTTGTATTTTAATTTTTTCCATCATTAATTGAAATCAACTAATAAGGCTGAAAATAGTTACAAGAATATAGGTTGGTTTTTTTTTTTTGTTAATAATTGATTCCCTTAAAAAGAGATATAAAAATGAGACATAAGAAAATACACGCATTTTTTAAGAGAATATAGGTGGCTTTCAGGTAACATGCAACAAAATAACATTATGGGACATAACTGCAAAGGAAAATATGTTGTGCTAATTATTCATACAAGTTTTCTTACTTTTTTTTTTGTTGTTGTTGTTGTTGTATTCAGACTGTCCAAATAATGATCTGAAAAAAAAAAATTTATTTCATTTTGGGGAAGGGTTGACAAAGATCACGTATTGTGGAATATGCAAACGAAACAATACGATATAAATGTTAAATTTTTTTATATTAATTGGGCTTTTAATAACGAGTTATACATATAAATTCAGATGAAGTTCCAACTAAAAACGAATTGGCAATGAATGGAGTAACTCACAAACTTATATACATGCTCAAGCTCTTTAATTTTTATCAATATACGACAAAATCCATTCACTTTCATATCATTTCATTTTATCAATATGGGACAACAATCACTTTGATACTCGAACGTTAAATTTAATAGAATAAAGATTAAATAAAGATTAGATTAGGTAGGTCATTGGGTAAAACAAAGTTGAAAATAGTAATGGGGTAATTTAATTTGATTTGATTTGATTTATAAAGGGAATGACCAAGAGCATCTTTTGGAACGCGGTGTGGTTCGTCCCGTTTGTCGAACCAAATTTCAATATCACACCAATCTCAAGACGATCACATTCTCTCTCTTGCATTTTGCATGCAATGTTTGAATCTTTCTTCTTGTCGAATCCATTGGCTTTCTTCATCAGGAGTCAGGACATTGTTTTGAGCAATTGGGGATGTTTGTACGCCCTTCTTTTTTTAAAATTGTGATTTAAATAAGTGTATACATGTTATTGACCATCTTATCAGAAATATAAAGGATGTATATATAAACTCAAGTTTAGATCAAATTTTTGACAAGTCATTATTGATGGATCCTTTATCAGCCCTATTTAATACGCATCAATCTTAGAGCGAGATTAAAAAATTGTATTTACTGGTATGCACTGTTGAGGGTCTCTTTATTTCACTATTTTATAATTGGTAAATATTTATACTTGCATGTGTTCAATTACTAATAGGTACATGTAATTGCTGTTGATCGCTACTTGAACATATAATTTTAAGGTCAAATAATTTCTAACTGCTATTAATTACTAATAGCTAGTGCTAAACTCGATCTTGCAATCGCTCTAACTGACTCCTAATTATTTTTAACCACTAATTTTAACTACTTAGATAAGCAATCCCTAAGAGATTTGGTTCATATATTTATTACTATTAATTTAATCAATATTAATTTTTAATTTTACATCAAATATGAACAATTCTTTGTACGTTTTTACCTACACCTAAACCTTCAGTCAAAACTAAATGCTTCCAACAGAAGTACATGAGAAGATAGCGAAAAACTCATAACGGCTTCCAAGGGGTGCCGAGGACATCAATGCCCTACACTTAGAACCAACTCCGATTGATCCCACCCCACTTAATGAATGTTCGACTTATTTTCAACTCCTAAAAATAAAAAAATCCTAGTACAACACAATAATTATTTTTAAAAAAAAAAAAACTACTCGTCGTTCCACGTAGAAAAGGGGGTACATATAGCTAGCTAGTTTGAGGGCCCACAATCTTTGTTCCAAGTAAAGACACTTAGATTTGATTTTAAGCCAATCGAATCGAATTCAATCCAATTCGTCCTCTGTACTTTTTCAATGTTTTCATCTTTGACTCAACCAACCCTTACCCATCCACCGATCAAACATAGCTTCTTGTCATTATATCAATGCAACAAGCAACCACACAAATATGCAGTACGTACTCTTTCTTTGATACATACATGATCGATCATGATTGCACCAAATCCTCTCTCTCTGATCTCAGGGATCTTCTATTGCGTGCTTCTACTGCATGCCCATCAAAATCAATGATCTAACTTAAACTTTTTCAAAAGCTACCCACAACAGACACACATAGATAGATTCGTACATAATTACTAATCTCTCTCTGTTTCTCTCTCTTTGGGGTTGGGGTTGGGGTTGAGGTGACCATGATGTCGAGAAGACCAATTGCAAGCGCCATGCAAAAAGATAGCTTCACGTGATTGCGAGACTGACTACTATTTATGTTGAATAGGAATAGTTACATAGACTAGCTCGTGTGATCTATGTTTATTGCATGTTATATCTATGTCTACTACTATATGTCACATTATTCAATGATTGACATTTTTGATTGGATTGCCTCTTTTTAAATGATGCAACCACTAATACTTTAGGGGACTACATCAATATAGTAGGTTTATTAATATAGACTTGACTTTGACCTCAAGGGCCTATTCTTTTGTTAAGAAATATAAATTGATAAATGGATGAAATTGGTTGAGAGTGATAGAAATTGATTGAAGTAGGTTGAAGTAGGTATTTTTTCGTTAAAGTTGATTGAGGTAGGTTGAAGTTGATTGAAGTTGGTCGAATTTTTTTTTGTATGATGGGTAGAAGTTGGTTAAAATAGTGGAAAGTAGGTTGAAGTGAATATTTTTTAATCGAAATTCATAAAGTAGGTTGAACTGAGCTGATGTGAATTGAAATTGGTTGATGTTGGTAAATTTAAATTTACCAATGAAAAGAGCAGGGTCTAAGTGTACATGTCTAATTAAAGATACATATATAAATCACTTATAATGCGGCATAATATAGGTAAAAATAGAGTTATGCCCACTTTTTAAAAACTCGTCTAACATCCTCATAGTCTAGGTTGGATCTTTATTCTGAACTTGTGCAATTTCGGCAAGTAGTTTAGTACATTGACGGAATTTTAATTAGTCATATTGCCTTTTTTTTTTTTTTATCATTAATTAGTTTCCTTTCGGACCTGTGTTTTTCAATGGAAAACTAAGTTGGGAAATGGGAAGGAGTAGAGAGGGATAGGGTTGACTGGGTCAGAACTTTTACACGATAAGCGGAAATGAGTAGGATTTTTTAGAGTTATCGAGTTTTTTTTGGATGGAAATTGACAAAAACATGTGTAATTACAATATTATTTATACTTGAAGATTGCTTATTACAAAACTGTACATGATAACTCGAGAACACAAAGGCAATTGATCAAGTAAGCGTACGTAAGAATGAAAACAAAAATGTTTCCTCATTGACTCCCTAAGCCAAAATAGGCTAAAGGAAATTTCATATAGCTCCTAAAAGCCTGCCTATGCGATAACGTTATGACTAAAATGATTAGGGGTCTCAATTATTTGTGTCACAGATAAACAATATCTAGATAAAGTTTTTTATTCGTTGAAACTATAGATTTTGGTTTAGTATAAAATAAGGTGGTCAAACTATATGTTTTGACGCACGAACAGTCATTCATAAAGTGAAATTATAAAATAAAATGTGTAATTTACACCAAGAAAAATCATTTGTTTAGCCCCCTTTATTGAGTTATCTCGTAATTTTACTATATATTTTTCCTACAATATTTTAAATTAAATGGATGCATAAATGAGGGAAGTTACTTGTTTGATCCCTAGGATTTGTACCTTATAGGGAGAACAAGTTCTTTATGCCATCTAAGCTACATGCGTATTTTGGCACTTAACAAGTATATACTGACACAACAACTCGCAAAATAAATATTTAAACTGAATATGCCTTCATAATCTTACAGTTCATTCATATAGTGAATAGAATTTTTTAGCAATTATTTATTTCATCGATCATAAAATTAATGCATGGTAAACCACGTGCATCTTAATATCTCAACTATTGAATGAGTAGAATATAAGATTGCAGTATTTCCTACAATTGTAGAGGATCTCAACCCCATATCTATACACATATTTGGAGGTTAATTTCACTGCAAGAAAATCTGATGAAATTTATGAAACTGAAAAAGAAAAAACTGCAAAAGACTAGTAAATAATCAAATGAGATAGATTGGGCTTTGAATAAAGCCTAGTCAGCAGGTCAATTGCACATGCTCACTCATCAGATGTTTGAATATACCCACTGCTGTCAGCACCTTCGGACAAACAAATATAGGGTCTGAGGTTCACGCGCCAGTTGAAGGCGCGTGGAGTTAGACCAACTTAACCAACATCTCTATTTCCATTTTCCTAGGGAGCTCAATGTCTCACCTCTGATGAGTCTGATCAATCATAAGGACGTGGACTGAGGTTTTCTTGAGTTTTTTTTAATTAATTCATTAATTATAGAATTTTCTTTTCTAATTCTAGTTGTAAAAACTATGCTTTAAAAATTAACACAAGAGGAAAACTATACAGGTAAACTAATCATTCACTTTGATACACATTCATTGAATTTTTTTTTTTTTTAGTTGAGATGAGTCACAAAAAGAGTAGTAAAAACACAATCACAATAAAATAGGAAAGAAAAACAATAGAATATGATCTCTAATGTAACTTCATTATAGTTTTAACCACAAGGTCATAATCTTATTGACATTTAGGATCTACTTTTTTAACGCAATTATCATAAGTATTCATCATCAGCATTAAATATTAAGCAACATGTAATTGCATTGGTCATTACTTAGGCCCTGTTTGGTAAACAACTGTTAATTGTTTGTATTAGCTGTTAGTTGTTAGCTGTTTGAATTAACTGTTTATGTTAGCTGTTTGAATTAGCTGTTTTTAGAAAAAGTGTTTGGTAAAAATTAGCTGTTTCTAAAAAATATGTTGGTAAAATTTCATTTATGCCCTTATTTATGAATTAGTTTAATGAGATGTGTGTAATTTTTTCAAACTTATGGATAATTATGTCATTTCTACAAAAAGTTCTTCGCAAAAGGCTAATGGGAATAGCTTTTTCAAAAAGAGCTTTTTGGAGCCAAACAGCTATTGCAAACAGCTCTTTACCAAACACCCTTTAGCTGTTTGACTTGGTCAAAACAGCCAAAATCCTCTCAAACAGCTATTTTTTCTCAAAAAGTTGTTGCTACCAAACACCCCCTTAGTCATGTTTTCTAGTATTAATTTCAATATCAAGAAGCACTCATATGCATTAATGAGACCCATCAACACTCATGAGCAATATTTAGCACAATAAAGACATGCTCTTTTTAATTTATCATGTATCATCATCAATATTTAGTTATAATTTCTGCACCTATCGATTATTATCACTTCCAAATCCAATTCTCCAAAATCCCACCACTAGACTAGGTATGGAGGGTCTAATGTAGCAGCCTTACTGTTGAATTGTAAAATCATAGAGAGTCTGCTTTCAATTGACAATAGATTTAAAAAACACAGACTACCTACTACTCCATATAAAAGGAGTAGAGTAAGTTTAGAGATGAATTTTACTTTAGTCTGTACAATCTAAGCTGAAAAAGTAGAATGATTCTAATTAATCCTAGATTATTATCACTTATCAACAGTAATCAATATTTATTAACATGGACACTTATTCATTAATATTGATCAACACTCGCCAATATTTGTTAACATTGATTACTCATCGATATTTGTTAACAATGATTAATAATAAGTTAGTTATCATCAATTAAAAACAAACATACCTAAATAAATAGTTGGAAATCGATATGACATAGGACAAGATATATAGAAACTCTTAGACATGTACATAAACAATGTCATTGATAATTCCAATCCTTAATGCACTCCAATCTTCTACTTTAATTAAAATTCAATTTCATCTCTCTCTCATTTTTGTTTGTGGGTTTAAATTCGTAAGAAAAGAATGAAGTTGCAAGCAGCAAAGTAGCAATGTCTCTCTCTCACTCACTCTGTCTGGGTTTAGGTAAGAGTGAGAGGTTTACCACTGAGGTGGATACAGTGAGTTACATTGCCTCGTGATCGGAGAAGGCAGATCCATGGAAGACTGTTCCTCCTTGTCACGTGCCCTCCTTTTGACTACCCCTCTTCTCTCTCTCTCTCTCTCTCTCTCTCTCTCTCTCAACCCCAACCCCAAACACGCCCTCTCCCTTGTAACTATAAATACTCCTCCTCTTACGTTACTCTCAACCCCTCCAATTTACCCTTCACAAAAACCACAAAACAAAACCCCGTTTGGCTTCCTCATTTCACTCCCCTACTACAAGAGGCAACAAAAAGGAAGAACACAAGAATCTATCAAGCAACTTCCAATTTGAAGAAATTGCCCATCATCATCCAAACATGGTCTTCTCTTCTTCCATGTTTTGGCCTAATTATAATTATACCCAACAAAACTCATCCTCTAATTACGACGTCGTCGACGAAAATTGCGACTATAATCACATGGTGTATTCATCTTCCTCTTCTTCTTCATCATCCTCTACTTCTGTAGACTGTACTCTCTCTCTTGGCACGCCTTCCACTCGTTTAACCAACACTCATGAAAATACCAAACAAGCCTCTCAGCATCGCAACAGTGTCTCCTCTTTTTGCTGGGATTTGCTTCACCCCTCTTCTTATCACCACTCCTCCGCCCCCGCCACCAAGCCCCACCGCACCGCCGCCGCCTCAACCACCGCGGATCCACTCCTTGCTCGCCGGTGTGCCAACTGCGACACCACCTCCACCCCTCTTTGGCGTAATGGTCCCCGCGGTCCTAAGGTAACATTTGCAGCTTGTCGGTTTGGGATTAAAAAAAAAAAGAAAAAAAAGAAGAAAATTTGCAGATAACAATTTAAAGTTTTATTTATTTATTACTCACGAAGATTAATTGATGGGCAGTCGCTGTGCAATGCGTGTGGAATCCGGTTCAAGAAGGAGGAGAGAAGGGCGGCTGCGGCGGCCACCACAACCTCGGCGGCGCACAGCGGGTCCACGGCGGGGATGGTGGACTCGAGTACAGCTCATCAAAATGGCTACTACAACGGCTCATGGGCTCACCAGTACAACCAAGGGACCCACACACAGAAGATGCAGTGTTACGGGGGACCCAACGAGTTCCGTTTCGTGGAGGACGGAACCGACTCAGCCGGTATCCAGTTTCTCTCTTGGCTCACACACGACCGCCCTAGCGGCCTTGTTCATGACTTCACCCGGTAATTAATTAAGTTAATTAATCCAAGTTTAACAGTGATTAACACGACAATCAGTAAGAGAGAGAGAGACAGAGAGTGGGGATCAAAAAAGGGAAATAGTTGTGGAAATTAAATTTGAGAGGTGAGCTAGCTTTTGGGAAAAGCCAAGGATCTGGGAACCATGCAAAGACGACGACGTTTCATTGGAAGAGGTGCTTTTCTGGGCTAACTCATTGGCTGTGACGATGGTGATGGTTATGATTCTCTTCTATATGGTCAGGGTTCTCAAAAATAACTCCTTTTTTTTCTTTTTGTTTCCCTTTTGATTTAGCTAGCCTTTAATTTTTGCCTTTAGATAGAGTCCAAATGGGAATGTTTCTCTTCATGAACTTTTTTCTCTCTCTGTTTTTTTCTTTTTTCTCTTTTTGTCAGTCTTACATATAACTTCTCTTTAGCTAGCTTGTTATCTCTGTCTGTCTATCAACCTTCTGGTATTATCACTGTATGAAAATATATGATGATAATTAATTATGATCCATTTTGAAAGCTCTTCTTTTAATCTTTAATCTTTCTTTTAATCTTTAATGGCTGGGGATGCTGGTTAATTTGTTGTTAGTGGTGGCGGTCCAATCGTTTCCGGTAACGTCAAATGTAGTCGGAATTTGAACTCGTAGACATCTGATAAAATTTTCAGAGATTTTAGCCGTTGAGATAACATATATATGTGGATGGTTCAATCTTAATTGTGACAATATTTTTTCCTTTGATGAAGAATGGAGAAACTAAAAAAAAAAGAAAAAGGGGGAAATGGGTGATGGGTGCATGCACGATTACCGTGAAGGAGGGACAGTGTAGTTTAGCAATGGCATATATTGAGATCCCCAAAAAATGTCGGGTTAAATGGTACAGTTATATACTAATTATACTGATTATTCTTAATCAAGGGATTATATATTGATCAGTTTTCTGATGAGTGTTTTCCTAGGGTTGAGTTGCATGAATAGTAACTACAGCTAAATGACATGATCTGTGACTGAGAGTCTCTGTCTTCGAGGGGTTCATCTATCTGATACTCTGACACTCATCCAAGTCATGGTGTAAGCAAAGTGACATGTATTAAATATTAAAATTAGGGTATTACTTAGTTTTTTTTTGGTTTGATTTTTGCAGAACTTAGTAAATTGAAGTGGGAGTTTTTAGATGAATGCATGTACAGAAGTTCAGGGTTAGTGCACTGTTGAGCGGTAGAAGTACCTGATCCAAGCTTGTCATTGATCACTGACATATATATAATCTAATACACTGATTTTCATATCTAACATAAGTTCACGGCTATTTATTGTAGTATATATGTCAGGCATTACAAAGGATACTGAATAGGGTTTGTTATGGTGAATTTTCATCTACATTGGTCTTTTTATGCTTGCTGTGTATGCCACCCAAGAAAATACAACAGAAAAAATAATAGATGGAAAATAATGTGAATCTGATTTGGTCTTCTGACGCCGAGTAGAAGAATCATGGCGGTCAAAGTATATAGTATATTTTGTAAAATCTCCCCAATGCAAAAAGCTGGGGGATGCACATAAAATAAATAAATAAAAAAGTTAGTCCATCAGGATTCAGTGTGTCCTTCCTGACATTTTTTCTGAATTTTAATTTAAAATATGCCATCAGAACGTTGGCAAATCGAATGAAGACGAACACAACCCAACAAATTTCTAACTTTTAAGTTGCAGAAACTTAAATAAATATCAATTTATTAGAATAGATTGTTCATTGATACAAGGAAAAACAATAATACATTAATTAAAATTAATTAATTAATTACTCAAGAATTATTTAATTTAATTATGTGCTACAACTAGTATATGTATATATGACCTACGGCCTTAATTGGCAGATTCCATGCCCATGGGGGAGGCAAAACATTTTAGCAATTTGGTGGGACTACCTAGCTACTTTGGGACTGCTGCTTTGGCTTAACTTGCCTCCCATCAACTTTCTTAACTTCATCTAATTATTTTACAACCTAATTGAGGTACTAGTTCTTCTCTCATGTTTAACAAATTAAATAAATAAATTTGTTATTTTTGATTTAAAATGATGATCTTAGGTTTGGATTCTTCTTGTTCCTCTGTCCTATTGTTCGATAGTCAATACTACTTTATAAAGGGGAGTACTATGGCATTGGAAGAAAATAAATAGTTAATTTGTAGTTCTTTACCGATTTTGAAAAGCTATTATATACAATAAAGGGTTCAAAAATTTTGTACGACTTTGGTCTAGTTTTGGAGGTTCTGATTATTTGATAATGCATCTCAATTTTTATGGGCATCTTCGATCTTCAAATATTTCAAGAATTTTGATATAAAATTTGAATAATCTTTTAAATTAGTAGGTGCACTGTGACAGCACAGGACAATCCTATGCAATGGTATGTATATCCACTACTGATTGTATAAGGCGTGCTGTTATGCTTGTTTCTCTTTAATTTTACATAGAATTAAGTAGTTAACGTGTAAATTTTGAATGCCATGTTGCATGCATCTGATATCAAAACTGACCATATCTCCATGCACACCAACTATAGTGAATCATTAGGCCATTTGCAGTAGTGACTTGAATGAGTTCCAGTTGGGGTTATCCCAAGTTTCACACACAATTTTTTTTTGTTGGTGCAACCAACTTATTTCATAGAACGGCACTTATGGAGAAATGTGGTAGAGTTTCTCCATGCATTCCACTTCTTCTCTTATTTTATTATTTCTTGTGCTTAAAAATCAATTTTTTCTTTTTTTGGGACTCAAAAAACATATATGTGTTATAAAGTGACTCCATAAAAAATATTTTATATGATAACTTAAGTTGAAGTTCCATAGGTTCGAGGGGTGAAGGAATGCGTGTTTCAAAAAATAAATTTTTTGCTAATGTAACAGAATAGAATTTCAAATTTTAAAATGTGGGTTGAGAATGCCCTTACGGCTATCATGTTGCGTGACTTTTCCCATATTTCACTGAGAAAATGCGGATTTAAATCTCAATAAGCCGGGGATATATATGAGGAGGCTTGCCTTGGTGTGCGCTATTCTATTTAGTTTTCTAAGGCATATCTTTGTCATTATAATTAATATGTTTTTCATACTGTTTTGTCTGAGTTTAAATTTAGTCTTTTCATTTGTCAGAGTTGACTTTTTCCCGAGTCTATGCCATGTCCCTTTCGTTTAGAAAGTTTCAATAAAGTTACTGTCATATTTGCCATATCTGAGAAAAAATTATCGACTGATTGCACAGCCTGTATTTGATGAAGATCAATTCATCAGATATGATCTATGATAATAGGTAGGTGTTCTTTTACAAGAAAACTATATTAAATTTATGGATCTCCTTCCTAAAGACTTTATCAGGAAACAACGAGTGAGTGGAAGCCGAGTGGTTAATGTGTTAGCAATTATTTTTTGAAATGATAGATTTATTCTATTATTTTATATATGTATTCATTTGAATTTGATATATTTTATAAGTGTTGTATGAATTTTAATCAATGAATTTATTCTTTATTTATTAAAAAAAAAGACCAAGCTCCTAATTTTAGCATCCTTACCCATGATCACTTTGCTTGTTTATCCCACCCCATAATTTCATCCATTATCTCTTTAGTCTTCCTTTTCCATCTCCAATTTTCTTGGGAGCTAATTAGTAATAATTGATTGATTGGATTCCATATTTAAGCAGAAGGTTTGCTCATTTTGCAAGAGTATGAATCTATTCAGACTTTGACTCATATTGACACAATCTACTCTTAATCGTGCTTATGGATGGAGTTTTGTCTCCAATGACATGAACAGCTAACTGTCTGTCTAACTCCAAATTTCTCAAGCAGTCTTCGTAGAGGTAGGGAAGCCCTGTTAAGTAATCTATTGCATTTATTCGATATGTAGCATCAGAATTCTTGTCAATACTTGGCTAATTCTTTGACTGACTGCAATTAGTAGACTGTTTAGACTTCTCAATATCATCAACGGAGGATTTGTTCACAATGTAATCCTCGTATGACTTTTTCTGAATATCTATGGCGATTACGTCATTTGTTGGGATATTCCCAAAGTTATCCACAACCACCATCCACATAAATTTGAACAACATTAACCCATCAATATTATTCCTCACAAAGGAAATGTCATCATCATATTTAAAACCCATTATTGTTGCTGTAATATAGTAGTATAGATCCTTCCAAAAACAAGCTAAGTAAATGCTCAGTTGACCTATGTGGTACATAATACATTCCCTTTGGATTAGGCTACAAACCTCCACACATAAATGAAGTTCATTTATTCTTGTCATTGTTGTTGTAACTATATTATGGATCCTATTAATTAGAAAATTAATCAAGTCTGATTAATCAGTGTAATGTATGATACAATTTTTGTCAGATTAGACTCCAGATATAGACATATTTAATTATATACATACATGTCAAAAGAACCAAGAGAACACAAGGCAACTTTGGTGACATGTACAACAGGAACAACGTACACGTCTGATCAGTATGGGTTCCGCTTTCAAGGGGTCTGAGAAAATCAAGATGTAGCCAACCTTTCCTCTACATGTATTTCTGCCAGTACAGAGACTGATTCTAAGAGACCCACAAAAAGATTTTGTGATGTATATATATGTGTGTGTGTGGGGTTCACGGGCATGTTGTTACTGATTGCTTGCATCAATCACGCATCACTCTCTCTCAATGTCAATGGTGTAGTCTTCATTCTTATTCCCAAACAAAAAAAGAAAAGAAAAGAAAAAGTGTAGTCTTCATGAATGATGAATATGACATTGACACTACCCTCCATCAGAATCAAACTCGAAAAATTCACACAACTACCAGTGGATTGTAATAATGGAGAGAGAAGGAGAGGCAGGTGGTAATTAAATTCATGTAAATATTTTTGAGGGTGCATTGAATTGAATATATATACACATATGAGAAGTTATTAAAGAAGCCTTTATAATATTCACATGGACATAGCAGTAGATCGAGACGACCCTAGCTAGCCCAGCCTAGCCTAGCCTCTTAGTTAATGGTATACTGTTGTTCAACATGTGCTACGTAGTAATGTTTTTCTTCCCTCAAATATTATTTTTCAGTCATAAATGGATAAAGGATAAAAACAAGAATTGCTTCTCCTATGTGTATGAAGTTACGCTGGTTTGTCTTCATTGTTTCATTGATTTTAGCCATTTACTTGAGGAGGGAAGCTCCTTTTCTATGCAAAATTGATGATTTCAAGGACCACTTTGAAAAATATTAAAGGATAGCCCGGTGCATAAGCATCCCGCGTTCACGCAGGGTTCGGAGAGAGGCCGGACCCAAGGGTTGAATTGTAGGCAATCTAACCTGACTTTCTCAGTGGCTGATTCCACAGCTCGAACCCGTGACCTTTTGATCACACGGAGACAACCTTACCGTTGCTCCAAGATTTCCCTTCAAAAATATTAATGTTATCAAATTAAAATAAAAGTCATTTATATTATATTAGAACTATTTCTAAAATTTAAAACAATAATATTAGGTCATTCATGTGTTTCATATGCAGTGACTTATTATCCACTTAAATTATTTAGTAGAATGAAATTTTAAGTAAAAATGTAATGATAAGGCTATATAATTTTATATAATGTATTTATTAACGTATAAATGTTACAAACCATATGTCATATATACTCAGATGAGTGCGTTGATTTACAATAAACTTTAACATTTGTGAGTAACCTGTTTAATTGTTAAATACATGGATCCAAGCAAACAAAGGGGGTGTTTGGTAGCAACAACTTTTTGAGAAAAAATAGTTGTTTGAGAGGATTTTGGCTGTTTTGACCAAGTCAAACAGCTAAAAGGTGGTAAAGAGCTGTTTGCAATAGCTGTTTGGTTCCAAAAAGTTCTTTTTGAAAAAGCTATTCCCATTAGCCTTTTGAGAAGAGCTTTTTGTAGAAATTACATAATTATCCATAAGTTTGAAAAAATTACACACATCTCATTAAAAACTAATTCATAAATAAGGACATAAATGAAATTTTACCAACATATTTTTTAGAAACAACTAATTTTTACCAAACACTTTTTCTAAAAACAGCTAATTCAAACAGCTAACATAAACAGCTAATTCAAACAGCTAACAGCTAATACAAGCAGCTAACAGATAACAGCTAACAGCTGTTTACCAAACAGGGTCAAAGAGTGAAAATGGGAGTCTTATTAACCCTACAACAATAAATGCAATTCTTTTCTTTTTAATTTTAATAAATTCAATTTTATATACGAGATATGATAAAATATTATCAGGTGACATATGGTTGAATTTATTGAAATGGGATTGAAAGTATGCCAAAGGGGGTTTTTTACCATATAATCGATGTATAGACACATGTGTGCTCTATTAACATAGAGACTAAGGACCTGTTCTTTTCGTGAGTCAATTCTAAAATACCAACCTCAACCCACTTTCATTATTTTAACCAAGTTCAATTTATCAGATAAAAAAATTCAATCCACTTCAACCTACTTTAATCCACCGCAATCTACTTCAATATACCTTAACCTACTTCACCTTTTTACCATCTCCAATTTACCTACGAAAAGAACAGGCCCTAATACTTGATACTAACATAGTTTAATTTGAGTAGTTTAATACATGTTTCTCTCAAAAATAGGCTTCATATTAATGTATTATGCACGAATAGAGCTTGTGTACTATCCCGTTATAGGCCGACAGGAGGTCGGCTTGACTAAAATGAAGCCCAAACATTAAAAAAGAAAAAAGTGGAGAGCAGTGTTTAACGGGCTACACTAGGAGCTAATCCAATGGGCCATTAAAAATTGGGAGTAGTATTTACCAAAAAATTAGGGTTCTTCATGACAGCCCAATTATGCTGGGCTAAGGCCAACCTAAGGGCCCAAACTTTAGTCCATGGATTACTTTATTTTATTCACTCGCATTTGTACCCCTCTTTGGTCTTGCCCTTCTATTTCGTCTACTCCCTGTCTCACAGGCTCCGTCTCTCTCTTCCCTCCTCCCCGCCCTTCCCGCCTTCCTTTGCCTGCAACTAATAATTAACTTCAGCTCCTTCCACCGCCGTCGCTGCCGCCGTAGTTCAGGCGGCTGGTTGATAGTCAGGCGGAGAACCACCGAAAATGGCGGTGGAGCCGTTGCCCGAGAGGGTGAGTCAGCTCATAAAGGAGGCTAAGTTGGAGCTTTCACCTTCTTTCACTAAACTTGTTGATGAAACAGTTTCATCCATTAAGAAAGTCATCGGAAAAATCCCTGACGATATCCAGGTTTCTCTCTCTCGTAGTCCTTACTCTCTGTTTTTCTTATAAAACCTTAAACCCTAAACCCTAAACATTCTGTTTGTTTGTTTTTGTTTTTGGTTGACATTTGGATTTGATTTTGTTGCAATCCAGGTTACTGAAGACGAGGCTCCTGGTTTTGTGAAAGATGTAGGCGCTGATAAGGTGGAATTTAAATTCAGGAAGCCTAAATCCATTGAAATAGGTGGAAGTTATTCCATAGGCTGCATTGTGAAGCCGGATGTCAATGTTGATATCCTAATGCGTTTGCCCAAGGTATCTTATTTTCTTTTGTGAATTTCCTGCGATTTATTTTAGAGCGTGAAACATTTCATTTTTATTTGTTGAATGCTTATGTATTTATGTTCAAAGGAATAATATTTGATGTTGATTTTGGAATGCGTTGGACGATATGCACTGTATTTAGCTAATCGTTGATGATCTGATGGTAACCTGTTTAAATGTCAAATAAAGCACTTGCAAATTCAGTGTAATCTGAAAATATACTAGTGAAGTGAACTGGCTCATTATTGCTGCGGATTTTTGGTAATCTGCTCCCTTCCAATGGGTCAAGATCGTGCGATTGATCTTAATTTTTTGGAATACTATTGATTGGTTGGACTCATGATAATGTGGGTAGCTTAGGATATTTTTGAAGAACGGTCCCTGAAATATCCTTACTTGAAAAAGTTACATTCATTTGTCATCCATGCAAAGGTATTTTAGGAGTTCAAGCGAGAATGCACGAGGGTTAAGTGTGAATTGTTGCTTTTGTGGAAAAGGTGATGTCTTTTATGGAATGAGTATAATTTCAAGAGTGGTCTTATTTTGGCATAATTACTTAATGCTTAGGAACAGGAAGGTCAAAACGTGACTTTCCTTGATGGTCATCAAGCTAAGCATGTCGTAAGGTATTAAATTAAGTAGACATGGTTGAGCATGGTGCCAGCACTGACAATACTTTTGAAACATGTTTTGTGTGTGTGTTGGGGGGGGGGTGTCTTTTTTTCGTGTCACCTTTGGATGGGGTTGCTCAGAAGTGACCTTTTTGCCCCCCTGCCCCCATATTTAGATGGTTTTTTAGCAGGCCAAAAGCTACTAGCTTATACTGATGAAGGTGCTCAATCAGTTTCCTCCCTAGTTTTGAATCTATGGACTGTTGCTGATGTCTATTTTTGTCTTACCAAACAAGGATGCTTCTTAAATGCATCTTGAACATCTATGCTCTTTGAACGAAAGGGGGAAAAATGGTCCAATTTTTTCTTGTTTTTGTAGGAATGTTTTCATGAGAAGGACTACCTAAATCACCGTTATCATGCCAAAAGGTTTCTTTACCTTTGCATCATTAAGAAGTACCTTAAGTCGTCACCACTATTAAGCAAGGTTGAATGGTCCTGCATCCAAAATGAGGCCCGCAAACCAATATTGGTCATATATCCAGGTGCATCAGTTTTTAACCTTTTAGCTCGTGCATTTTTCTGATTACAATTTTAGTTGGCCCCAGCGTTGACTTTCCTGCTCCGAAGTGAAGTTCCTAAAATTCTATTTTTGTGGTTGTGTAGCTTCAGAAGTTGCCAAAGCCCATAACTTTTCAGTTAGAATAATCCCTACTGCCACATCCTTGTTCAGCATTCCTAAGCTCAATGCAATGAGGAATAATGTGCGTGCTGTAAACCAAGGTAACAACATATTTCAGTCCTTCACAGTGAATGTGCAATTAACTGTAGAGTATAACACTTGTTCCCCCTCCCTTCTCTTTTTTTGACTTGTGAAGTTAATTAATTTGTTGTTTTTCAGAAGGTGGCTCTGTAGCTACACCTAAATATAATAGCAGCATTTTGGAGGACATGTTCATTGAGGAGTTTACAGAACTGATGAAAGGAATTTTCCATGCTTGGAAGGAACTTGGGAATGCATTAGTTTTGATGAAGGTGTGAGGCTGGATAGGTTGTTTTGCTTTGATTCATTTGTCCCCCAATAATTTTAAACTTAAAGACTGAGGAGTTGATCTATTGATGCAGATCTGGGCACGCCATAGAAGTGCATCATACAGCCATGATTGCTTGAATGGATATCTAATTACTATCCTACTGTCATACCTTGTTACGAAAAGTAGTGGTGGATTTTTTAACAAATCAATGAATGCCATGCAAATTTTTCGCGTCACTTTAGACTTTGTTGGTACGTTGTACTCCTGCTTACTACTTATGAAATGCTTGCTCAAGATGTTTGCGTTTGTGTGTCCTAGTGCTTGGAACATGTTTATGTTCATATATATGGCTGTAAGATCAGTTTATAATGTACAATCTTGGTGTAATTAATAAATGAAGTCAAAGTCAGACATTAGGTGTATGACAAATCTAATACAAGATTAAGCTGCAGGTTTATCATGTTGTTCGTGTCCATGATACAAGTTTGCATCAAACAACTGAATTAAGCGTGTTTTAAAATTGGAATCTGTAGCAATTTTATTCTCCTTCTAACTTCAGATTTAGCTTGCATTTCTCAATGGTTTTGTTGCTTCAACCTGTGTTTAAAAAAGCATGCTCGGGGCATGCCAAGGCTCACAAAAGCCCGAAGCCCACCCTGTTGCGCCTTGGAATGGGTCAGGCGAAGCCCACGCTTAAAGTCTGCACTTTTCTTTGCTTTAGACCGAGGCGCAAAGCCCACAAAGCCCTGCTATATGGATCATAACAAACCACTTGAAAAAAAAGAAGAAGAAAAAACCCTTAAGGGGCCTCGAACCTTCTCTTTCTTTGTGGAAGCCTTTCAATCAAGTTGCTACTTGAAGCAAACAAAGCATATTGTTGCTGCCGAACTTGAGTTTGGAGCTAGAAATCTTAACCTTGGTGATAGCAATCTAGTGAGTGTTGTTTTCTCCTTTCTTCTTTCAGATTTTCTTCTTCATCCTCCTCTATTATGTCGACAGCCATAGAAGGTTTTTCTTTATTCCCCTTTTGGGGGGGGGGGGGCTTCAAGGAGGTCAAATATGGTGCCTGCTGCAGTGCTACAATGGTACCCAATCCTTGCTTTCTTTTTTTTTTCCCTCTTTAATCTTTCTCCCTTTCTCTCTCTTTCCCCCCTCCCCTTCCCTGGGAGGCCGGTAGCATGTGTTTTGTTTTTGGGTTTCAATTTATAGTAACCCAATTGAGTTGTGTTTAATTTTTTAATTTTATTTTGTTGTGTTTAATTAATTTTATTTTTTCATGGGAGTTGGTGAAAATCACTTATTGGATGCCATCATCTAGCTTATTTTCAAATAAATATGGTTTGGGAAAGATCTCAAGCATTTTTAGTGAAAGTACGCCTCACATATAAAAAGCCCGCAACTTCGCCTCGAAGCCTGCGCCCTCGGCCCAGGACCCCTTGTGCTTTTTTGCGCCTCCTGCTTTTTTAATCTAAGGCTTCAACTGCATGTTGGAGTCAAATGGGACACAATGCAATTGCTATTAGACTGGTGCACGTGCTCAAGTTGCTGAACAAGAGAAATGTCGGCTGGGAAGTTGAGCTTGAGTTACTGTGCCTGACATCCAAGGTTTACTCTTTTTTTTGGGGGGGGGGGGGATGGTTAGAGTGTTCAATCACACACAAACCCTTTTTGCTAGTTCTGGCTGTTGAATCTGACTGCTATCAGTACTGATGTATCTGAGTTTCTTTTTATTTTTTATTTTCTATTTTTTAGGTTCCTTAATGAAATGGCAATTATGGCATGCTTGCAGCCCCTTATTCTTATGAGATTTATTATAGATAGGTCAAGGTTGTTTGGCTCTGGAAAATGGTAGCTTGACCTTTTTGTGTTATCTGGTTAGCATTGCTATTTATGTTCTGACCGTGCTTGAAAGTTAAATTTCTTGTGGTTGTCTTGGTTGCAGCCAATTCAAAATCATGGGAGAAAGGTCTAGTTTTTCAGGCTCAAGGTGACCACCAGGATGTGAAGGCGGTAAAAATTCACTCAGTACTACTTGCTCCCAAACATGTTTCTAAATATTAGGAAATAACCAAATCTGCTTCTGCTTTTTAATGAGGGCAGCTGATTTTTTTTTTCCTCTTAGATTTCAAGGCATGAGTAATTGAGTATCCTTACCATCTATTTGCGCAATATGTTGTAGAGACATTTCTTGGTGCAAATGTTTTATGAATTCAAATGCTTGTCAATTTAGGAGCTGAAGGAAAGGAAGCAATGCTTGCGATCATTTCCACTAGTAATTTGTGATCAGTCTGCTAACTTTAATTTGGCATTCCGGATTTCAAAGAGCAGTTTTATTGAGGTACTGTCTGGTATTTCCATCTAAACGTTTTCTTGAATTTTTGATATTTACCTTCTGTCTTGACATGAATTATATGTTAATGTTTCAGTTGCAAGCAGAAGCTTCTGTAACGCTAGATTGTATTCAGAAATGTCGAGATAATGGATTTGAAGAGGTGTTTCTGACCATGTGCGACTTCCCTGCTATGTATGACTACTGCATGAGGTACAGTCATGATCAAATTCTTGGGAATGATCCTTTTTTTAGGTTGGAGGAGGGGAGGGTGTTCATATGAATGGAACGAACAGAATGCAGGTAAAACATTGATATTATATTTCCGGTCTCTCGAATGAAGCTCATTTGCCATTTCCATCTGGCATTGCTAATCTAAGTTTTATTGTGACTTTGAGATAGATTACTTATAGGCTTTTCCTGCATTGTGCTCATCAGGTGACTAAGGAGAAGAGAAGAGGAGGGGAATTTTATGGGATGGGAAAAGAGTGATGAATGACAATGTCAAATGAGTTGAAGTTCAATTTATATTCTTACCTAGTAGCAATCTTACTGTATTTATTTTTTATTCTATGTCCGGTACCCAGTAATTTTAAATGACAGATTTTGTTTTCTGTTCTGTTTTTATTTTTAATGTGTTATTTCTGTTTCAAGTGCTAGTTGGATATGAGTTTACTTGCTTTTAGTTCTACTGAAGATAAACTGTGCTTTGACGTCTTCAACATAGTAACTCTGTTGGCATACTTGGTATGTTAGGTTAAACTTGAAAGGAAACAGCAGCGTTAGTGCATCGGGATACTGTGGAGATGATGAATGTTGGAGAATGTATGAGGCAAAAGTGCATTCTCTATTATTGCAGGGTTTAAGTGATAGGGCAAAGCTTGTCCGTGTCATCTGGAGAAACTGGCCGAAAGAGTATCATGTTGAAGATGTAAGGCATTCAGATCAGTGTTTCAGTTATTTCGTTCTGCAATCTAGCCATCTCTATATCATTTTTGTTTGTTTTTTTATTTAGGGGTTCTCTTCACTTGATAAAGAACCATTGCTTATTGGCGTTGCTCTGAGCTCCTTAGAAAAAGCTTTTAGACTGGTTGATATTGGCCCTAATGCAGAGCATAAGGAGGAGGTAGCTAGTCTGTCCTCGGACTTTGAATTTCAATTTTCTAAATTTGTGCCTATTCAATTACTGTGATGTTTACCTCCATCTAGGCTGCCAAGTTTAGAAAGTTTTGGGGGGAGAAGGCCGAGCTTCGAAGATTCAAGGATGGTACCATTGCAGAAAGCACTGGTGAGTCAGTCATGGGCCTTGTTGATTGTTTCAGTCAATTCAATGTTTGAAGTCTAAATTATTTTCTTTTCTTTGCAATTTGACTGACTAGTGTGGGAATGCAAGCAATGGGAGAGACATCTTATTGTTAAAAAAATTACTGAGCATGTCCTGTCACGACATCTGTCTCTTCCGAAAGAAAGCATAGCTGTGACTGCGGACCAACTTGATTTTTCTCTCTGTTATGGTGATGCAGGTAAAAATTGCTTTAACTCTGCCTTGGTTTTAAAAATCATGCCTTGGTCCATTGTGTTACAAATACAATGATCCAACTTCACTGCCTTAATTTAGTAAAGCGAAGTGATTTACAGAGGCGCATTGTTTTGTGCTCATTGGTTTCCTTGTAGCTGAGACAAATAGCACTCGCATTTCATTGGTGCCTTTAGCCACAGAGGAAATATGCGACAGTAAACCGTCAAAACTCAAAAGTTGGCTTGAATGAGGACTCACCTAAGACAATTAGCAATTTTCAGGAAATGCCCTTAAACCCAAAACTGAAGATTTAAAATCCTGATGTGAATTCTAACTCTTGAATCACTTGTACGATAACTAATAAATAAATTTTGGACGCAGCCCAAGAAGAAATTTTTTTTACTTATTTGCAGGTATTTTTAAAAAAATGATCTATTCTGCTATTTGGAATGATGACAATTATATTCAAGAAAAATCATAATATGAGAAGTATAAAATGTCAGGTATTTAGCATTTTTGCATAAATACAGGTTAACATCCACAATGCCTGCACCTTTGCATTGTCCCTCAGCCTAAGCTCTTGGGAGTCATTTGTGCTGCAGGGGGCCTTGCACCTTATAAAAGCAAGATCTCTCAAAGCAGCATAACTACATCATTTATTCCCCCCCACCCCCCCCTTCCTGCTCTAAGAAATGATGTTGCACTTAATTTTCAGATCCAATATCATTTACTGGAGGCTTGCTTGAGGCATATGAGGTTCTGTCAAAGCGGTTGCGCCTTTTGGATGATATTCCTTTGAGAGTATCCAGTGTTCAGCCCTTGGATCCAGGTTTGGAGCATTTCCCTTTTGTTCAGCTTGGCTTGCCCCAATTGCAAAATGGAAGAACATATGAAATGGAAGGAAAATCCAAATAGTTTAGTGATTGAACTGTACTTGATTTCAGTGGCAGATTGACCCATGGCTGTCCAATTATTGTGTCTGGTTGTATCTCTGTGCAATTTAAACCCAATGGAATTATTCTACTGAAGATAGAACAAATCATTTTAGTAAAATCTGATAGATGTGTTAGGGTTGAAGTACCCGCTTATTTTCTGTCTGGTAGACTTGGTAAAAGGGCCCTGACTTTTTCCAGAATTAGAGTTCAATCACCACTTTCTCTTGCTGGGGCTCTTGGCTTGAAGGGTCTTCCATTTTCTTACATTGCTGCAACCTGCCTTCTGTTTTGATAGTATACGGCAACTGATGTTCTGTCAAGGATTTGTACAGCTGGAGAGTGGAAGTCTATTCAAAACCAACTCTGATTTGAGTAAAGGTTTCTTCATAATAATACTGGATTTGTATCCAGAATGACTAATTTAGCCGTGGTAAATGGTGACGTAAAATGGCTGCTGCTGCTTTTCATTTGTCAAACTCTTCATTTCTTCTATATTTTCTGTATATTATTGAGAGTCTTGAACTTTGAAATCTTGTGATTTTGTTTATTTCCAGTCTCACCTAGTATCATCAGTCATCACTATATGTACTTCCCCTTTTCCCCCCTTTCCATTGTCTGAGGATATGATACTCCAACTCAAATTTCTCTTTTTCGTTCAAAATTTATCGAATGTTTATTTAATCCAAGAAAATTCATTGGAATTAAGAGAATTATTTGTCCTCCTCCTTTGTTGGAGAAGCTGTAAACAATCGTCTGATCTTGAAAACCTTGATTTCTATCTAGGCAGTTAGATTTGCTTTAGAGAACATAAGAGAAAAAAGTCCTGCTATGTTCAGTATAGTCCCTTATCCTTGAAATTAGTTTACATGTTGGTTTTGCCAATTTGGACAGTGGACTAACTTCAGTGCATTCTATTACTGTCAGGCATAAGTCGTCTAGCTTTCAGTACTTCCAATTAGATTGTTCTGCACTCATGAGTTATTACAGCTTTCAGGTGCACTTCTGTCTTCCCGCCTGAACCACACCCTCTGGCTGGCGGAAAGGGCTTGATACCAAAATCAAAGAAGGTTGCTCCAACCTGTATTCAACCAGTGGATGTAATGATTCAGGTAAGTGAGCTGAAATTAGTAATGTGTCTTTGCCATGCCCTTTTCTTTCTTTCTTCTTCTTTTTCCCCCCTAATCAAGGTATTTCTAATCTTATTTTTATTAATTTCCTTTAATTTTTTAATTAGTTGGAAGGATCAGGAAATTGGCCCATGGATGAAGTAGCTACTGAAAAGACTAAAGCAGCTTTCCTTTTAAAGATTGGGGAAAGGTGATAGTGTTTGGGATTTTATTATTCTTTTAGTCATGTTCTTTCTCTATGGGATTGTGGTTATTTATAGAGTTGACATTCTGGTACGCTTAACTGATAACTTCTGGCAGTCTTCAAGGTCATTGGGGTATGAGCTGCATTGCCACTGAAGATGGAGCGGATGTATTGCTCTCTGGATATGCTTTTCGGCTTAAAATTTTGCATGAGAGAGGCCTGAGTTTAGTGAAAAAGCTGGGTAAGTGCTATCCTTTTGATGCTATGATTATTGTTCCATGATTAGGGAGACCGCTAAAAAGGCAGAGTAATGTGTGGTTGAAGGGCATCAAGCTAAGAGGGTGTCTTCAGCAGACAAGAAACTTTTCCTGCAGAGTCAGCATTCGAGCATGATTAATGGTTTGCAGGGGCGTTACCCCATTTACGGGCCAGTTGTTAGGTATTAACTTTAACATTCTAGTACATAGTAAGTTTGAATTCGAATTGAGAAGCTGATATTTGCTGTTTCTTAAGGCTTGCCAAGCGATGGGCTGCTTCACACCTGTTTTCTGCTTGCTTGGGAAGTGAGGCTATTGAGCTCCTGGTTGCTTATTTGTTTCTGAATCCCTTGCCATTTCATGCCCCTAGTTCAAGAATTACAGGTTTCTTGAGGTTGGATTTCTCACCTTTTTATTGATGATTTTCTTTATTGGGGGTTTTGATTACTTGCTGGTTTTTGTTTCCGCATGATGTTAAGCATATCAGCTCTTTTACATCGTGATGTTCTGCTGCATGCTGTTTGACCACTTGGATAGATGTCATCTATTTCCTGTTATATTTATTGTGTTCTTTCACAAGTAGTCCAAGCAACACCCTGGCCTAACAATAGAATTATAGAAGTGTCAGAGGGCCTTGAGCGTGGTGGTATCTGTTTGGATGCACTTTATGCTAGTGATGTTGATTGGTGCTCTTCAGACTGTGCTTTGTGCTGTGCATTGTTTTGATGATCTCATGAATGCTAGTCTTTGAAATTTACTTTGATATTGTAATCCTTTTTCTAAACAAAAACTTAGTCCCTTCTGCTTTTTCCTTCTCTGTTCCTGTTGCATCTCTGCTCTCTGCTTCTCTTGCCTGTGACTATCCTAATTGTTTTCAGGTTCTTGCGATTTTTGTCGGAGTATGACTGGAACTTCTCTCCGTTGGTCATCGACATAAATGGTGACTTGACTGCTGATGATGCGAAAGAAATCAATGTACTTGTTGGTGATTATTTGACTTGGTTTACTGTGTCAGAATGTCTTTTACTTTGAATTTATTGTCCTATATTGATTACAGGAGTACTTTATGTCAAGTAGAAGGGCTGACGAACAAAGTCCTAATAAATTAAGTCCTGCAATGTTTTTGGCTACAACTTATGACAAATCTTCTGAAGCATGGACAGCCTCATCACCCACTCCCCTGGTCAGTATTTCAATTTTCAGCATTAGGTGTGCTCATCCTTTTCTAGTCCAACAACTAGAATATGTTACCATGCCTTGGCATTCAGGCCTTCATTTTCAGCTTTAAATAAAAATTGGCAATTTATATTGAGGGAAAGTCTCTTGAATCTGTTATATTCCTTTTACCTTTTTCCTTGTACATCAGATCTGTTCGTTGGCATCTCAGCAAGCAGCGAGTTTTGATTAAATATAAATTAGTTTTGATGCATAATATCTTTATGAACACCTAAAGCTTTCAATTCTGATGCAAAGGAGCTTAAAAGGCTGGCTGCCTATGCTCGGAGCAGTGCAAATCTATTGACAAGACTCATCGTTGAGAATGATTCCCACAGATGGGAGGTCAGTAAGAAATTGATTAGATGGTTTAGACGATTCTCATTTTCTATAGAGATATGTCAATCACTGGCATTCTGTCTGTGTTGCAGTGTCTTTTCCGAACTCCTTTGAATAACTATGATGCCGTAATTCTTCTGCACAGAGATAGATTGGTCTATCCCCAGCGTCTTCTCTTCCCATCTGAAATTAGAGAAGGTTTGTAGCTATATTCATGGCATCATTGCTAGGCATTTTCCGGAGCTTTTTCCTGACATTTTTATCTGTAACCCCACTCATCTCTCTATTGGATTGGAACAAGGCTAGACCTTGAAACTAACCCATATTTTCTCACGCTGAGGTCAACCCAAGTAAAACTTGAATCCACCTGAAATTCGCCTGACTGATATTTAGTATGATTTCCTGGGGCAAGAATATTGAACAAATTGACAATAGACTGGAAGCTTAAAATAAGCGTGATCCAAGTGACATGTTTGATGACTATGGCAAGCACCAACCCTATGATTAATATTGATTCTATTAATCTGATTATGGTCAAACTTGTAGGGACTTGTGTGGCTCGCGGAAATGCTAGCAAGGATTTCTCTCCCTTCTTAGGGCCTAAGGACATGAAGCGAAACCTAGACACAATGAAAAGCAAGTTGATGGTGGACTTTGATCCACTGCAATGTTATCTTGTGGATCTGGAGGCAAGTTCTGTTAATCACTTTCTTAAACTTGAACATATATTTTGTTTAGCTTTTTTCAATTGTTTTGCCCTTATCTGTACAGGGAGGCTTCCCAAACACTTTCAACCTGTGGTGTGATTCTTTGGGCGGTGATGCCATTGGTATAACATGGACTAAACCCACCTCAAAGGTATTACCCTAACATTTTCTAATTTTTATTTGGTTTGGCTAGATCGAGTCCACCACCTAGCCTTAAGTGGTTAAGGGGTCCAATTGAAGTTTGTAAGAAGGTGACAGACCTCAGATTGGATAGGATTTAAACCTTCAAGCTTTCACTGCAGTGACCAAGCATTTACCATATTTCAATTGCCTCTCCTCACCTTTCGACATTGTCTACTGCTGCAGCACCCCCGTCCCCAAAAAAGCGGAAGATGTTATGCTTCGAGATTTTTTTTCTTTAGTCTAAGTGTCTAACTGTATCTCTGCTTCCAGAAACGAGACCGAGAGGACAATAGCAAAGATGTCAAGGATGTGTTGAAGGCTGTTGGTGAAGCAGGCAAAGGATTTGTAAGGAGCATCCATCTTCTCAAAGCTCCCAGGCTTGGAAATTAGTGCAGCAATTGATTGTCCTTGCCCTGTTGTAATTTCATCCTGCTCTGGGGGGCTGTTAAATTATGTTAGGTTTAGGAATTACATGTTATTGCCTGATCTTTGGGTTATGGCTCACAATTTTGTAGAACATCTGGCATGAAACTCTAAAATCTAAAGCAACTTCACGATTAATTTTTTATAGAGATCTATCTATTTGACTTAAACTGTTTTATCATATTATTAAATTAGCTGTCATGATTTATTTAAAACCTAAAAGCAACAGTTGGACAATCATAATTAATGCAAGTATTAAGTTAGCTTTTATAATTTATCTAAGGAAGTTCATTAAATATTATTAGCAATTATTAAATTATACTATTATGATTTACTTAGAACCAAAAAAAAAGCTTTAGAAACATATCCAATGCATTATTTATTTAATGACTGTCCATTAAAATATTTTAGAATATTTGCTAATAATATTTAATGAACTTCTTCAAACGCCCTAACGATTACAAAGTATTACTGCCCACCGAAGAGGGTGATATAATTTGTGTGAAATGGGCCGGCTACGGCAAGGCAGAGCGTGCCCGTGCCCGAAAGAATTAAAAAAAAAAACTTAATTAGTACACTACAAAACCAGAAAATAATAGAATCCTTTTGGACATCACATCATCTCCTTCGAGTTTCCAAGAGAGTGGCGGCGCATTCCAACATGTCAACGCCTCCTCACCTCAGCCTCAGCGACGACGATGAAATTGACCCTTTCGCCGCTCTTCTTCCTCTAGACGACGCCGTTCACCCCAACTCCGAGGCAATTCCGGCGTCTATTCCCGCCGGAGACCCGAATTTCCGGCGTCACCATGTCAGTTCGCTCAATGCCGACATTGTCATCCGGCAGCTCCCCTCCGAGGGCCTCTCCTTCCAGCTCTGGCCAGCCGCCACCACTCTTCTCTCCCTCCTCGACGACCGCCGCCTCGAATTCCGGCGCCAAGGCCGCCGAATCCGGATTCTGGAGCTCGGATCCGGCACCGGACTCGTCGGAATCGCCGCCGCCGCAATCCTCGGCGCTGATGTCACCGTCACCGACCTTGCTCCCGTCATCGGAAACCTCGAGTTTAACGTGGCAGCGAACTCGGAGGTGATAGCCGCCGGCGGCGGGGGAGTCAGCGTTGCGGAGCTGAGCTGGGGGAATGTGGATCAGATGGAGAAGGTTGGGAGGGAGTACGATCTTATCCTGGGGTCGGATGTAGTGTATCATAATCATCTGTACGAGCCATTGATGGAGACTTTGAGGTATTTCTTAGTAGGAGGAGAGAGAAAGGAGGAAGAAGGGGAGGGGATGGTGTTTGTGATGGCGCATCTCAAGAGGTGGAAGAAAGAGACAGCTTTCTTCAAGAAGGCCAAGAAGTTTTTCGATGTGGTTGTTATCCATCGAGATCCACCGTCTGATGGGACGAGAGTAGGAGTGATTGCGTACCGTTTTGCAGGGAAAAAACGACCCCTGTTGGGCTCGGGTTCAAGGTTGAGTTTGGGCTCAGGTTCAGGTTCAGGCTCAGGCTCGGGCATGGGAAGTTCAGAGCTAAAGGAAACTGGTGTTGGTTTGTAGCCTTCAATTTTCATGGAATTTCTGATGCCAAATATTAGAGTTTGAGTTGTCATTTTGGAGATGGAAACACACGATGAAATTGTAGATGGAGAAGTTTTTGAATTGCAGAAACTAACCAATGTTGAAGTTTTGGTGAGACTGTATTTGTGCATGCCATGGAGAAGTTCTTGGGTTATATGGAAAATGAAAACTGTCATTTGTAGAATCATTATCGGTGTTTTACAGCAAAATTTCTACAGCATTTCATGCAATGGGAGTAGCACAAGATTAATTTAGCAAATTGTGAGCATAATTAATCGGGAATGAATGCAAAAAGACACTTACAAATATACATATCATACATTTCAGCTCTTTCAGAAAAAAGGAAAAAGATACATTTCAACAAAACGAACACACAAACATACAGCTGAGCTGAATCATCCAGACGCAATCTCATCCTTGCCAAAATCACCAAATAGTCAGAGAGCCACCAGCTGACATATACATTACACAAACCTGAGAATCACTGTTGGCTTCCTTGCCCTCTCAACTGGTTGATTCATCTCCAAAACACGAAAAACACATCGGACAGAGTTGAGTATGCTTAACAAACCATGGAATTCGCTTGCCCATGCAAGACGCACACTCAACAACCATGGAAGTTGCTCATGTAAGATGGCATATAATTATATTGTGAATCAAAAACTCGCTAACTGGTCAACTTTTTTCCTCAGGTGAGAGCCTCTGACGGCCTTCATGCTCTGAGAGTCTCTAAAGCAAACAAAATGCACTAGGGTTGTGCCGTTTGGATAGACTGCAAAAACACTGGTTCCGATCTTCTTGTTGCAGAGAGAGCACATACTATCACCCGTAACCTTGACAACAGCTTTCCTCTTGCTGTAGAGCTCATCTTTAATCTGATTCCAAAAGCAATTATCAGAAATTTGTTCTGAAGAAAAATCAGTCAACTAAACTTCCCTCTTTCCTTTTCCTTCTTTCATTTTGGGCTCCTTTTTTTTCTTTCTTTTCTTCTTTGGGGGGGGGGGGGGGTGGTGAGGAGTGGCCAGGGAGAAGGATGTGTGCATACTATTGGATTGGGATAAATGGTGGCACTTTCATTACAAAATGGAAAACATCATAAGATTCATATTAACATTTATGCTCCTCTATTCCATACTTCACTTCACCCTAGGCAAAGCTGATGACGTATAAGATTGCTTATTGACGCAATAAATTCATGGCGGAGCTGTTAGGATGATCCAATCCAAGAGTGAAAAGAACACAAACTAATTCAAAACACAAGAAATTCCTTGGCCTGCATATTCAACAATTATATGAATGCTTGACCTTTCTATTTGCACGGAGCATGCCTTCTCCGTTTACAATATAATTTGATAATTATGGCTGTCTATAGTGCAAACATATGTGAGCTAAATATGAAGCTCCCCTGTCACTTCTGGAAGTTATTTCGCTTGTTCAGAATAAGGTCCCACATCAAAATAACCTCCTGTCCTTTAACTCACAATATGCTGATTCTACAGCTGTCAAATCCCCCCCCGCGGCAAAAAAAGAAACCCCTGCCAGAAACCTGGACAGAGAATGTGCATACCTGGAGATTCTCACTCTCTCTGAGTCTTCTGATCACTGCAAAGTTCCTGTGAGCTTCACAGGATTTCCTCAAGAGAGGCCCAAGGAAAGGAAGCAAATCCTAGCAAACAAATGAACAACAGATGTTAAGAAGCTGCAAATTCAAGCTCACTCCTACAGCAACTATCCTTCTACCTGTGTTCCAGAATGCAAAGATTACTCATGACAGGCAGGCAACACAGTAGTTGGGATGCCGGCAGAGAGGAGGGGCAATAACCATGACAATATATTAGCTCTGAAGACAACCTACTGGGCAATAGACTTTATAGGACAAATATTTTATATAGAACACCATGCATTAACTTTCTTATAATTCTGTTGACCCAAAGCCACCTCTGAGTCCGTTCTCTAATCAATTTCTTACAAATATTATGTTTACCAGGCTACAAATCTGAAAGCTTGACTAGAATTAGCTACTAACATCTTGATCTGTCTGGCTATGTGGAAGTAACAGTTAACACGTCTCTTTTGCCTATACTGTCTTCATTTATTCTTCTGTTTTGATATGAAAACCTTCAGCAGCACCAAGTACACACCAAGTCTAACAACCCTCAATTGGAATCAAGACAACAATGTCATGCTTATGCTATAAAAGATATAAGATGATCTGAAATTGGCAATTTAAAATGGTATGTGCAGCAGTTTATTATTATTAATTTTTTTAATTAAAAATAAAAAAACAGGTGCATGGTGGTCCAATGTCAAACCGCATGAAGCCAGTGATCCTCATATCTACAAAGTAAACAGGTGCATGGTGGTATGTACAGGGTAGGATGCATGCAAATAAGGAAGTGATCCTCATATCTACAAAGTAAACACCGCACACACAGAACAGAACGCATGCAATCTCCATTAACATTCGAAGAGATCCCACATTCCAGGAGTTTCTTGGTATTCAAGTCTATTCGTTAGGAAGGCCATCAACGTACCTTCAGTTTAGTTTCTCTGGGCAACATTTTCAGGGCCTGTGCTCCATTAATCCTTTCCCATCTCCGAGTCAGCAGATCAAGTGCCTCATCAAGCATTATATTAGAACCTCCTTCGTCGCTGACTTCATCTGCATCACCATCACTCTTTCCACTGTCTGTGCTACTGGCGCTAATCCGCACATCTTCTGCACCCTCAATTTCGGCAATTTTTCTGGTTGAACGACCTCTACCTCTCATTGAAGCAGAGGAACTGACCCTTCTGATTTCAGTAGGTGTTGACACAATATTGTTGATGCGTTTCTCAAAGTTTTTTGTTGTCCGTCTAGGATTCAAATATATTTGAAGGAGAGTGAGGTAGATGTTGCTTTGAGATCTTCCCGAAGATTGATGAAGTTGAGACTCATAGACTCGATCACAGTAGGCAAGAGCCAGCTCAGGGACATGAAGCTATCATAAAATATGAAATAAAAAGATTCTAAATAAGGAGGCAGACTTACTAAAGAATGCGAAGAAAACAAGAAAAATAGACGAGAGAGAAAATCGGCTTGCAGACATAACACCAGAACCAGAAAATTGTGTACATCAATTGCCCTGTTTTCAGTTTGCAATCAGAACAGGAACTACAAATTAACATTTGGTTTTTTATTATTTCCCTTTGTATGGTTCAACCCCCATAGAAGAGAAGATGAGGGAATCAAGACTCCGATGGTTCGGCCAAGTGAAAAGGAGAAGTATGGCCGCCCTAGTCAGGAGGTGTGAGTTGGTCGACCCTCCCGGTGGTAAGAGAGGAAGGGGTAGACCGAATAAGAGTTTGGACGAGGTAATTAGAGAGGACTTGAAAGTAGTGGGTTTGACGGAGGATCTGGCTCAGGATAAGAGGCTGTGGCGGAATAGGATTAGAATCTTAGATGGCATAGAAGCGACTCTGTAGTTGTCAGTAGCTGCAGTGGCTTAGTGCTGGCGGAGGTCTGTCGTGCTCGTATGCCGGTTGGCCTTTTTTCTGGGAGGAACGACAACTGCTTAACATGGAATGTTGAGGTACGTTCTTTCAACTTTCTTTCAGCTTCTTTGGTATTGATTTTCCTCTTTAAATGCTTCGTAAGTGCTTTCTCCAATAAAACTTTTTTCACAAAGCCTTTTTCGTGGGTCTCTTGGAATCAACCTCTCTATGGGTGGGAATACCGGCAGAGGTAAGGTTGCCTACAGCTGGATCTCCCCAAACCACACGAAAGCAGGACCCACACTGGGAGGTGGTGGTGTTGTTATTGTATTATTTTCCTTTGTTTATGATATGGACAAATGATTAATTAGGGTAAAACACCATGACCACCTTCCCCATTTGGATCTCACCTAACTAGGGTCCAAGGAGATCCAAATATAGACAACCTTATTCCTACAAGAGAAGAGGTTGATTCCAGGCATTCAAAAAAAAATTCTTGCAGAAACCAGTTTGGGTTCTTCAACTGACTAAAAAACCTTTTATTCAAATTCAAGGAAGTTGCCCCTCCCATCCGAACAGTGATAGGTGACCACCATAACTACGAATAAATGTTATGAAGCATTAAAGCAAATAATCAAGGTATGAACATCAAATCCGGTTGTACATCTATAATAATTTACTAGAGTAACCAAAGAATTGGATGCTGGCCAAGCATCTGACAAATAGCCAACCACCACCCAAGTTCCAACGGGAGACTATCAACAAAACGAGCAATATCAACTGATGAACAGGAGCTGCATGGTCAGTAACAGGCCTAATGATAGCATGGAATCAAATACAGGCCAATATACCATGCAACAGTCGATAAACCAAGGACGTCTAGCTTGGTTATACACAACAGGTTGCGCAAAAATCATGCCATAATATAAGGATGCTATATTACCAGTACAGCTGCTGCAATCAATGACAAACACATCATACATAAAGAAGATTATTGAATTTTATACAGAGGAATCCCCAACCTAAATATTTTTGCATTGGAAAATTTTTTAAAAATCTCATTTTTCTTCATAGCGTAATATGGGGTTTTAAAAACTTAATCTCGACGTACAACTGAGGGATTACAATTCCAATATATAAGCAGCAGTTTTCAAATTATCAATTCACATAGTGATAGCCATTACTCTTTGAAGTGATACCCATGAGATGGCGCACCCACAACACTGCCACTATCACCACATTCGTGAGTAAAACCACAAGTTCTTGTCCTATGAATGGCAATCAATGATGATATCTACTGGTCCTCCAATGGCACTTGTAATCAATAAAGGTAAACCAAGCTATGTATGTACAGACTTCTTAGAGAGTAGGCCATCCAAATTGAATATACCAGTCTCATCATTTACGTAATTTCCTTGTCCATTGATCGTTACCACCAGACGCCTTGAAGCAATATATAACATCTTCTTGTATGTGTGACATGTAACCCAATCCATTCGATTCACTTTACTGCCCCTTTCTAGCAATTAACTTTTTGTCGCTAATCCAAAAGGCCCTCCTCCCAGGGGGAGAAGAGCAGAAGAGTTTAAATTTACAGGTAGAATTACGAAGAAAATCAATAAATTTCTTCACAATAGTTTCATAATTGTGGTTCATACAGCCACATAAATTTTGAATTTTTTCTAATGGATTTTGATTTCATGGGAGATGTAAAAGTGAAATTCAATTGTCATTTCTGGCTTCTTGTAGCCCCTGCTGCCGGAGAGTTTAACAACTTCGTAGGTAGAATTAGGAAGAAATTCAATAAATTTTGGCACAAAATGTTTCATAATTGTGGTTCATACGGCCACAAAAATTTTGAATTTTTTGCAAATGGATTTTGATTTCATGGAAGATGTAAAAGCAAAATTCAATAGTCACTTCTTGCTTTTTGAACCCCCCTTGGGGGGGGGCTGAAATGGTGGAGATGAAAACAAATGCACAAAAAAAAAGGGCCACTTCTTTCTCGTAATGCAATCTAAAAACAATCACCACCATGTTGCTTCATTAATGAAGAAAGAAACATTACACGTTTTACTGCACACAGCAAACAAAAGTAACGCCTCCCCCACAGTCCACATGCCATGTTGGATCATGAGAGTAAGTTGAGGTAGGTAATACCTTATGTACATAGAGAGATAGGGCAAGTTCATGCTGGTTCAGTTTCCCCAAAAGGATTGCCCTTTCTTCATACAAAGCATCTGCTGGCAGACGCTTTAGGAGTCCCTCTGGGTTGTACCCTGAGATGCTGTCTAATGCAGACAATAACTTTTTCCTTGTTGGAGAGTAATCCTTTTCATCCCATTTCTGTTGTGAACTCAGTTCTGAATACCAGTCAAGCACCTCTGACAGATAGATCTGGACCTGCATTTCAGACACAATTGACTGTAAAACCACCAGAAGACTCAAACCAATTTGAGAACATCAATAGCATTCAAAAGTAAGGGTTTTCCAGAAAGTATGCTGTTCCCTTGCTCTTCGAAAGCCATAAAACATCATCCAGCAAATGCATAGTGAGCAATCTCACCATTTCATTCTGTAGATTCCCCGATATCCCATCTTCATTCATTGCAAGCATAAGCTCTAAATAGGTAGCCTGCATATTCGGAGCCTGCTGCTTCAAATAGGAATTGACCAAATCTGCAGGAATATTACCAGACAGAAAGAGCTCAATAGTTTGTGTCGGACAGCTCTCAAGAACAAGCATTGCAAATTCCAGCACAAGCATGGGGTCCGTTCCGCAAAGAGGCTGCACAAGGTAAGCTTTAGTATAAAAATTCAAAATCTGTTCATCAAAGTCATGTAGTAAGTAAACATCCATCAACTACACAGCGTGAACTTCAGAAGACCCATGAAAAGTGTGAATTTGAAAAATTTTAAATTAGCAGAGGTGGTCACCTTCAGATAGTCAATAATCATTTCAGGTGTAAATTTCTGGGTCAAATCAGCACGTGGGTGGTCTGACTTTGACTCTTCGACCAGGTGGAGCAGAAGCTTCAAAGCTTCACGATGCATATCATTGCACCTGTACAGTTCTATCAATGCTGTATACTGATTTCTTTTCTGGAAGAACTCCTCGCATATTTTTAAGTCACAGTAGTTGAGACCTTTTAGTAACTCTACAGCCGCAAAAGACTGACCCGTAAGGACAAGAGCTTGAAGAAGTGCTGTGTCTAGTATTGCAGCCCTCTCACGACCACCTGAGCTTATAGGGATGCTTCCACGACCCTAAAGCATCCAAAACAACATAACTTAAAACATCAAAGATGTCACATAAACAAACAGTCAATGTACAAATCAAGTGACTTAAGCAAGGAAAAAGTATCTCGTAAATTTATGCTTCAGATGAAGAGAAGATACTTGGTCATCTTTACATGATTAAAAGAGCCATTACCTATCAATTCACATGATATGTACTAAACCCACTCCCACGGTGAATTGTCCTTTACTTTTTTGTTAAAATAAAGCAAATAGTTAACACCTTCCAGCACAAGATATGACACAAGTAGCCTATCTGCAAAAGCCAAATTAAGGTTATGCACAATTGGCAACACCCCCCCCCCTTCCCAAAAAACCAAACCCGAAAAAGGGGGGAAAAAACAATCAGAAGAGAAACAAAACCTCCCATGGCAGGAACAATCTGACAGGCAGTCTGTTAATGAAGAGGCATGATGAAATACAAGCAACTAAAAATCTCATAGCGGAACCAAATAGAATCCAAGATCTTCACTACTTCATGCCCTTGAACAATTAATTCCTTATATGAAATTAATGTACTAGTTAAAAGGCATTAAAATCATACAGATCTACCGTAGAGTAAGGAGGAGCATGGTAGACAACAATGACTATCATATAACGCAATTCTAGATGTACACTACCTCATTGAATGGCTACACTGAAAGTGAATCCAGATGAACTTCAACTACCACTAAATCAAAGGACAACAAAATTACTAGGTTACCTTATTTGATTTCTTGGGCCTATTGGTGAAATTACCACCAACAGCGTCGAAAACAACCTCATCTGTTCCCTCTGCTGCAGCCTTTTCAATAATACTGAATCTTTTCTTTTGCAAGAACTTGATAAGGGCCATAAGAGTATTGTGGCTGACTATCTTGGACTCTGTCAAAGCATTTTCATCCAAATCCAGATGTGCTTGAGTTAAAGATTCCATATCATCTGACAAAGCTGACGAGCCCCTAGAGAGCTCTGAAGGATCCAAACCAATATCCATCAGCTTTTCTGGCTCAGCAAGCACACTTGACTTGGGCACAGTGATTGATGGATACAACGAAAGCACATATGTGATGTCCACTTGAGAAGCCACAAAATGCTCCATAGCTTCTTCGTAGCTCCCATTTTCAAATAAATAGTGAGCATACCTGAATTAACCAGAAATTTTCAATTGGGTTAAGGAGAAAAGGACACGAAATCAACTACTGATATGATCTTCTAACTTTAAGAATTTGAATCAATTTAGCATCATTGAACAGTTGCACATTGGTTTAAATTAATTTCATGAAAACATCTGCCGTTGACATGCCACCTTCACTTCCCTGGAGCAGACACGGATTTCACTAATGAATTGAAAACCACATTATCAAGCAAAATTTCTCCGTGGTTTTTCAAGGATAAGGCCACACACATTTTACATCCTTACCAAGTGGCAACGGTTATTGTTGTGATTAAGCAAAAAGATTGAGCAAGGTCATACTCATAGTTCAAAATCTTTACATTAGTGGGCACCTTCTAAATCTAGACTAAGTTCATTGAATTAGTACCTTTTCTCCTAACTTTTTGGATTACAGTCTTAGTCATAGACCTTCCAGCTTCCACTGGATGCCAGGGCTCACACATTTGTTCACATCTGAGTTATATTAAAACAGCTAAATATATACATATGCTTATACATAGCTTACCCAACGTCTGAGTTCCATAATAGCAGGAGGAAAATTTTCTTTGAATTGACATGCAAACTACAGAGATAATCACACGTCTGAGATACCATGTAGATTAGGAGTTATTTGCTGGAACTATTGTAGAGATCTTGGAAAGCATAATTACCCAGAGGATTTATATTTAATAAGCTAATATCGCAAGCAGTCCTTACAACCTAATTAAACAAATTTCCATGACAGACTGTTGATATATATGCATCATTTGATGCTAGGACCACAAAAAGAGAACACATAAATATTGCTTAAACTCCTTTGCCAATTTTGGACTAAAATTCCCAGGTGGAGGACAAAAAAGCTGAAGAAAAATTTACCTTACATGGATAGCACTCTCCTTTGCAGCTCTCAGGCTCGAATCTTCTGGTGGAAGAAGTTTACACAAAGCCAATGCTTCCTCGAAGTTCCCGGATGCTGTTAGTTGTACTATCTGCATTGCAGACAGTTCTATCCCTCAATCGTCATTCTTTAAACTCATATAAATGCTGTTGTCTCACATTAGGGCTTGCATTAACAGAACAAAAGCCAAGTTCTGTGCACACATTGCCACCTTCATGCATGCTTTGTCCAATCATTCAAAACAAGAAGAAACTCAGGCCTGTTCCAAGGTAGCTAAACCCCTATTAGATATCTCCTACAACATTACCTTCATCTAATGCATTGCTTCCACATACAAATAAATGATTAAGAAATGTATGTTAATATCAGATTGTCCTCTGTCTCCATATAAAGAAGCATGCAGCACAAGATAAATACATGCCAACAGGTTGCTCTTTTATTCCTAAGGTTGTTTGTCAATTGTCATTATCATTGCTCTGAGCATCATTAGTGACATGACTCAGGACTCAATCTCATAGAGATGATCAATTTTTCACGAGCCGGGGAAAAAGAGCTATAGATCATGAAAAGATTAACTCACTGGAATTGCAGAATTTGACTACCCTAAATCAGAACTTTCATTCAAAGAAAGCAAGGTTAAGGCACCACTTTAATACAGATTTAAAGTGAGTTATGTGATACAACAATGACATGAACACCTGATATGGGTTCCATCCTGGCAGGACCAGTAGAGGTCAGGATAACCATAGCCTTACCCCTTACATGAGCTGTCAGAACAGGAAAAAGATATGCTATACAAAGTACTAGTGCTACTAATAATATGACTCCACTAGAAGGCTAGCCAATGTCCAGCAACTCAAGCTCCAGGGTCAGTGATCACTAGCAAACCATTTGGTGGCTGATCAACAGCAGGGGTAGGGTGAGCTTTTTCCGAAAAAGGTTTTTTCTTCTTTTTGGTGGGGGAGGGGGTTGATGAGGATCAGCAACAGGGGTAGGACGAGATAGCCCTCAAATTCCTTGCGCATGGCTGCACGCAAACATATGCACACGAAGGGAAAAATTAACCAGGTAAATATTTTTCACACGGATGGATTTTCTTGATGAAATCATCGCTTGGGATGAAATATATACATACTAACACATGGTCGTCGTTTTCCCTCAGATCCTAGTCATCTTCTCCCTTAACTTTTTGGCACAACCGCCACATTGCCCACGCTCTCCTTTGAGGCTTAAGCCCTTTTACCTCCTGGGTCATTGACCATGCTCCACATTGCCCATCCTATCCTTTGAGGCTTAAGCCCTTTTCACCTGCTGCATCATTGGTCATGCTCCCTTTTCACCTCCTAGGTCATTGACCATGCTCCCCTTTCCCCATACTAACTCTCTCTATCTCTAGTTTAGAGCTCTTACAGTGATCAACGCTTCGTCTCATATCACAACATTCCATCTAAGGCCCTTCCCCTTCTTCACCATTGATAGTGCTTTGTTTAACAATTCATGACACAACTACTTCTCCCTCTCTCTCTAGCCTGATCTCATATTCTCTCATGGGTGAGGGTGCACTCCTTTTCCCCTTCCCCAGTGCCAAATACCTCTCTTCCATTCCACCGTTCTCTTCCTCTAAAATCCCAAATTCATATAGTTGAAGCCATTTTTGAACAGAGAGAACAATGCAGATGTGGGTGCACTGATACCAAGTGGCTAATGCTTGGGATGCTTTGATGCCAAACTCATAGGTTGAAAGGGAAAATGGAATTTTAAGGGAAGAAGAGAAAGAATAAGACTTAAAGATGGAAGAAGAAGAGTAACAGGAGGAACATAGAAGTGAAGGTAGAAATCATGTGTATAATTAGAATTTTAAGTAATAAATCATCAGCTAGAGTAGTACCTGAAGGCTAAAACCACCCTAATTAAATAGAAAACTAGTCATATTAATATGCTCTCACATAACTTAATTTAGAATTTTATAAGACTTGCTATAATATTCTATATGAAAATAACATAAAACTACAACTTTGCAAATCCAAGATTATTCTCTCAATCCTTGGTTTTAGACTTCCTTTATTTGTTATTTATGTACATCAGAGAAATAGCAGCCACACAATTTTTCATTGTTATTACATTAGCATAGTTTTTTCTGCTGAATCACTATCACTTACCACCACTGAGCCCTTGTCTGTGTGTAAACAATTCAAATGGTAGTCTCATTCGTGTTAACAATTATCCATGGCAGTCATCGACAGCTGCAGTAACATTGGAGCAATAGAAGGAAATGGCAGAGGCTCAATGGCAGTAGTGCTTTTAGACTCATTCCCTCCCATACAAAATCTCACCCCATTTATTTCCCTCAATAATCTCCCTCACCACCACCTGCTTTCAAAAAAACGAAAAAAGAAAGAAAGAAAGCAACCAACAGAACTTGTTTGGCAAGAGGACAAAGGGTTGACCAGATATTTCAAGGGGTAACGTCATTGCCCCTTTTAAAATCAACCAAACATGACCTTCATGCAATAGTGACAATATATGTAGAAAAGGGGGGGGGGGGGAAGATATTATCACATTCAGAAAAACATCTACCAATAGGAAAATTATGTACATGGTAGTATTACTTTAGAGACAATGCACACAAGACTAGGTTCAGTACTTAACAATGAAACGAGTACAAGCAACAAAACATAAAGAGATAAGCACAACCACCTAGTGAAGCAACCATGCCAACATATGCAGTATCTACTCCTGCACCCCAAACTTGAAATGAAATCAGCTGCCATAGTATTATAAGGACATCTGCATACCTGTGCACCAAGGGGGACGGGGAATAGTCCGTAGACAGATTTCTCCAGTGCAACAAGAATTACACCATTGCTATGCATGAGATGACGGACATTTCGTAAGACAATGGTTTGAATTAGTGGATATGGTTGTTTAAGAGACCGTATCTGTAGCAATAAACAAGAACAAAAAAAAAGTCAATGCATAATATGGGAAACTCAGCTGAAGAAACTAAGAAACCAAGAGTTCAGTAAGGCCACCTCAACATGTCTAGGCAAGAGACCTATAGTATAAGGCTCATGAATAGCAACTTTGGTTGGAGCCTCAGACCAACAAATTTGGCCTTCTTGTCCCAACTTCCCATGTTGGTCCACAAAAATGCCAACGTTATCCTAATGGAAGCAAGAAACTCATGTAAGTGATATAAGCACACAGGATACTCAAAGCTCAAATAATGGAATAGTCTCGACAGCTGCAATCAGCTCCTCCCCCACCCACCCCAGGCATGGTCTTCAGGTCAAATGAATAAGCACAAAATTAAGCACCTTGGCTGGTACCAGTTTTCAGACAACATTGAAGTTCAGAGATTAAGCTCAGACTTCTGGCAATCAGCATCGAAGTCAACTATTGGGAAGTAGTCAGCAGTCAACGCGTTTCAAATATGAGGTCTACATGAAATAATCTCTCTGAATTTGGGGGCAATTGGCAAAGCTCTGTACATTTGATCCCCCCCCCCCCAACCAAAAAAAAAAGAAAAAAAAAACAGATACCCCCACGGTAACAGAGGCCCAGAGGTTATTGTCTGGTTTGTAAGCTGATGACAGAAACCTGCCCATGGCTTTCTTCTCCAGCTCATCAGTGACCTCAACAACTCAAGTTGGTGGACAAGGAGACCAGGAACCAGTCACCAGCCTCTTCAAGTAATTATGAAAGGAAGTGCTATCCTCCAGGTCATCAGTGACCTCAACAACTCAAGTTGGTGGAAAAGGAAAGTAAGAACTAGTCACAAGCCTCTCGAAGTAATCATGAAAGGAAGCGTTACGCTGAACCTTAGAAGATAGACCAACGGAACATCAGACCAAGAATGTTCATCTTTAGACATTTTTCACTGTCTGGTCAAATAACCCCCCCCCCCCCCAGTACAAAATGTGTTCATGGGGAGATGATCGGACCTATCCAAATTTGGTCTGCAGGACCCAATATCAGCTTATCAAAGTCATGAAGATTGAAGAACCTACATTCCTCCATTTATCCATTAAATAAATAGATAAAAGAGATTGCATTCATGCTTGCAACTCGGTCTTAAAATTCATTGTGGAGTTCCATCACCAATAATGAACGATATAGCCCCCCACTCACCCAAAAGTAAACGGCAAAGCTAATAATAGGATCACCTTGCTAAGAAGCAACCCTCCCGAGGGAAGAGAGACCACCAATGGAGGGGAGATTCTCCCAGAAGAAAACACTTCTGACAGTGCACCACTGCTTGCATTCAGTACCATGTACTCTTTTCTAATCCCAATGCATATATTTTCACCACACCAAGCCATTGACTTCACCGTGTCAGGAACACCATATTCTTTCACTTCGACAAAACCCCGCCCCCCTGCATAAAGGAAAAAAGCCTACATCAACACATTGCTCACACATAATTATCACAAGAATGTCCAATAAATTCAAGAAAAAAGCCACCAATTATACGTTTAGTTGCATGGAAGTAGAAGTGGATTTGAGATTTCATTAGCTGACTCATGAAATACATTTTGATAAATTTAAATTAATAAAACTTATTGAAATTAAATTTATATCGAATAGTCTCAAAGTAAAATTGTGGATAAAAACACCAGCAAATTTTTCTTTACCTTATTCCCCAATACTGCTTTGGAGGGTTTAGGAAACTAATCTACGCTTTGCAGCGTTTGGTAACCACTGATCACTTCTAAATGTTGCGCTATCTTTAACATATGCTGACCGCTCTAACCATTGCCAACTATTATCCCCTATCTCTGAATGCAATTCCTAACCAGTGATAACCACTAACCGCTATTTCTAAACACTGCAGCTAACCACTAGACACTGAAAGAGCAGCCACTTAAATTTTTTAAAGTTCTGTTGGTTTCCTGGAGTAATAAAATTTTGGATAGGTATTCCCATCGCTTCATCCTTAGACCTATGTAAGACCAAACACTGGCAATAACTCCACTGAACCATGAAAAACAGTACATCCAAACAACATAGTCACATCCACATTATCTACTTTCGCTGTCGAATTTTAAATATACAACACAAACCATTAAAACCAAATTAAACGAAGCAGATGAGCATAGAATGTCAGTCCTCTACAACCACCATTTGCATAAATAAACCCACCACCCTCAACAATACCTCAATAAGGTCACAACAATAACCAATTAAGCCACTAAAACCACAAGAAATCCAAAACTTTTCAGTAGAAAAACGTATTGAACTTCAAAAAAGACGAGAAAATTCAAAAATCTCACCATCATCCCTGAAAATTGAGACCCTTCTCTGCCTAGCAAAGCACAAAAAACCCCTGCGATCATCCCAACAGTAAACATTGGCACCTTTAGCCTTGGAAATCACAGCCACCGTCTCCAAAGTCGGAAGTTTATGAAACGAAATCGATTCGGAGAGAGAGAAAAGCAGCTCCTTGGACCTAAACGCCTCCATTGCAATAATCTGCTTCTTTGCGAAGCCATTGATAGTTCTCTCATGAACGTAGGGTTCATTCAGCAGCTTTGAATCGCCGGAAATCGGCAATCCGTCGGAGATGGAGGATTCCGGCACGTAAATTCGGAGGGATCCGTCATTGCAGCCGAGGAAGAGCTTTGAGCCGTAGGATTGGACGGCGTCAATCTTCGCCGGAGAATCGGTGATGAGTTGGAATGAATCGTATGCACTATGAACCATCTCCTCTCTCTCTCTCTCTCTCTCTCTCTCTCTCTCTCTGTGTTTGTAGGTGATCCTCAAAGCTTAAAAAAGCTTTGGAAAGAGGACAGTTGATTTGATAGCGAGATCGGTTTGAGAGTTCTCTCTGTTTTTCTTTTTTTGAAAAAATAAAAATTCCTTGAGAAAATTTGGGTTAGAGGTGACTTGTATAGGATTTACTGATTCAGGGAAATTTAGCCGTTTAGCTTATTTTCTCACAATAGATCCACAACAGGATTGTAATTGATATGAAATGCTTCAAAGTTTTTTAGTAATTGTTAAGCATGTAATGTTGAATGTTGTTGCGATATAAAACATTTCATGAGGGTAGTTATAATTTAAGAATCAGCAATCAAAATATATTTTTTTTCGATCCAGTTATTCCATTTTACTTGTCATATTTCTTAGCATTGATATTTGTAATCAACTACTTTGAAATAGTATCATTCAATGTCAGTTAGTGTGAAGTAATAATAGGGGCGGATCTATGTGGGGGTGTGGGGTGTCCATGGACACCCCTAACCCCCCCCCCCCCCAAAAAAATTCTATAGTAAAAAATAAAATTTTTGATTTTTGGACACCCCTAAAAAAAATAGTGTATATTAATAACAATATTAATATATGGACACCCCTAACTCAAATGCCTAGATCCGCCACTGAGTAATAACTATTCACGTCATTAACCTACATGATAGATATGTCTAAATAGTTTGTTTATTAAACTCCTTTTTTCTTTTCTTTTTTTGGGGGTTTCTATCAACATGATAAGTTGATCACCATTGAAAAGAAATGCAAGTTCAATACAGAATATGTAATGTCATGCAATCCTCTAGTATGATGCATATAAATGTTGTAGTTTCAGAAACAACATGAGAAGTACACATGTGATTGCATTCGAAATAAAAATAAAATACCAAAAATTCTTCAATTGTAGTTCCTTTTTTTTTTTAATGTCTTTGGACCTTTCACCCTACCTTTATTATCAGAGTCAAACTACTATTGGTCAATAAATAAATAGAACCTTCCCATTATAAAATTTTCTCCATTACGGTTATGATTCACGGATATTAGTGCATGAAGATTGCATAATAGATTTCAAGTTTGCACATTGTTTTTAAGTTATTTCACATTATGCAACTCTAGTTAATTAAAGCAAATAATATCTTCAATTTAGATTAACGGTTCAATTTCCAATATCCTCTCCTCTCCCCAATCCCCACTTTATGGCCTCATCCATCCTCATAAGCCGAGTGAAATGTTTCGTCTATTTCAAGACTCACTACATTAGGAATTTAAACATATGACTCAAAAATGCAAAACGCCTCCCCCACTTTTTCGTCTCGTCCCTTCTCATAAGTTGAGTGGAATATACTGTCCGATCTGAGGCAAACTATGTTGGAAATTTAACCATGAAACTAAAACATGCCCAAAAAAATTAAAAATGGATCTTGTAATTTCAAAGAAAATTTATGTTTAACTACAAATATGATCAGTTTGATATTTTAGGCACAAACAAATTATTCTCAATCACTCATGACTTATCAGAATGCCATAAGATTACCATATCATCCCATAACAATTTTAACTTTGAATCAAATAGGCAAGTCATTATCCAACTCGTTTGGATTTCAGGATTTGTCTAAGATTGAAAATAAAATAAAATTTGACAAGTTAAAGTTTACATGTTTTTAAGATTTGAGTCAAAATGGATTTATTGAAGAACAAAAAAATATGAAAATTTAGCATTATTTAATAAAAATTTCTTCATTAAAAAAAGCAAATTAAGAACAATTTAATTGGTGACTTTTATATTGATTTTCATTTCCTGATTTTTCAAATAATTACATGTTGATTATTAAAAATTGTAGTACTATCTAAGCATTTTCGTAATGTTTTACTTGGTATTAAAAAAATGTGAGAAAGATTAATCATACCATCAAATTCAAATTAGGTTCGTTTATTAAAAGGATGGCTGAAAAGTATAATTAAAATAAATTTAAAAATAGAACAAGGAAATAAAAGGTAAAAAAACAAAAGAAGGTCAAAATAACCCAGAAAAATAAAATAAAAAAGGGGAAATAAAAAATGGTCCCGGCGGGGCTCGAACCCGCGACCTTCGGCTCATAAGACCAACGCTCTAACCAACTGAGCTACGGGACCTTGGCGTTAGCGTTGAGCAATGTTAAATATTCTCTTTTTTCCGTGTAGCTATTAGCATCCCTCGACTCCAGGCTGTTTTCCCGGCAGGCGCCCAAAAAGCAAAAACCTGGCTTTTTCTACCTTTTTTATTTTTTTAAAATCAGCACATTTTGCACCTTTCTGATATAAATTGGTATTAATTAATCGAACGCTGGTCTTGTATTTTGTTTTTATTCACTAACATTTTTTTTCCATTTGAACGTTGGCCCTTTTCTGCACTAGCTCCATTATTCATGTCCTTGCTTTTGCTGAGTACCATATAATAGAACTCTTGTGAGCTGGTCCGTTTATCCTTGTAAAAAAAAAAAAAGTCCCTATTTTTGCTGCATTTCACATTCTAAGGTGTTAGGTCTACGACTAAAATTAATATGATAATCATGTATCAATATCAAAGCACATACTATATTTAAGTTCTTAAACTATACCTAGCACAGTTTCCATGTTTCATTGCAAAAGTTGAGTTAACCCTCTTTAAAAGTTGAGTTAACCCTCTTTAAAATTCATTTTGTTTGTGTTATATTTCGTTTGAATTATTACTAACTTGTGTCCTATATATTTATTATTTAAGCGCTTTATATGAATTTATTAGAAACCATATGATTTTTAGTCTGTGTGACCATCACCCCTTATCTCTCGTGCAAAGGAAGAATTAGGCAAACCAAGCAAGCTTTTGGGAATTTTAAGTCTTTATTGTCTACCACCGCTTTAAATAATAGATGGTAAACACAGTTATTGTCATGGTTAGAGTTTTTAAAGGCACAAACTAGCTTTTCTATTATATCTATAGATTACAGTGACGTGTGACTAGTATCATCACTAGCTTGTATCCAACTATATTACTTACTATAACAGAGACCAAAGAGTATATCTTCGATGATCCTGCCTCTACATCAGAAAAAAAGGAGAAAAGCTCAAATGTCTTTAGTGGTGAAATTAACATCACATGCAATTTGGTAAGAATGGGAATATGGCTAAGTTCTAGTGATTGTCATTACTCTATCGCATTTTGGGCTGAATGCCCATTGGGACTGCTAGATGGGTTCTCACCAAATCCCCATAACTTAGCCTTCTTGTCGTCCTCAACCTTGAGAATTCCTCATGGTTATACTGTAAGGTGGCATTCCCACCGAATGCCTTTGGAAGGTTTTCCAGATAGAATTAAGTTTGCATTAGCTCTACACTCTTTTTGTTCTTTGGGTAGACAAACTTGTCCTTCTTGAAAGTGCTTGCATTCAGGAAGTATTTTATAACCTATGAATTGGAGCACAATAAGTCTAATATGAACACTTTATAAAAGAAAATTGACTAAACATATAATACATATCGATCACATTGAATGGCAGCCTTGTCAAAATTATGTAATTGAAATACGTATGTGATTTATTAACAAACCTTCCGAAATGCTTCAAAGATCTTAGGGGGTTCGTAGAGGAATGCGACCACAAGCCTATAAGGGTAGTGATTTTGCAAATTATTAATGTTCTCACGAGCAAATCTAATAGAGATTAACGTTGTGTTTATTGAGAAACCTGAGAAATCTATCATAAATTAAACAACATCTGCTACTTGTCACAAGGTGTTGAGAGTTTTCATGCTTTGATAATACCTAACCATTTTGCCAATGCCAAATGTTCTCCGTATTTTATGATTTTCCGTAACCAAGAACTCATCACTAATCAGCTGTTCTTCCTTTGCCATCCTCTTGATTTCTAGCCAAGGTCCTGGGATATGTGATAAATTCTTAGGAGGCAATAGGGTCAAGTCTTCATTATGAATGGAATCAACTGTCTTTCTCCACAGAAAGCCTTCTTCACATGTGTACCTCCACCACCATTTGAATAGAAGTGCTGCATTCTTCAGGAGGATATCACCAACCCCCAAGCCTCGAAACTTTTTTGGTCTTTGCACTACTTCCCATTTGACCAAGGCATTGCTTCTCCCTTCTTTGTTACCATTCCACATGAATTTTCTCTGCATTTTGGTAATCTCCATAGCCACCTTCTTAGGCATTCTGAAGATGGAAAGGTAATAAATGGGCAAGCTGTTTAATACTGCCTTAATTAGTGTTAATCTGCCAGCTCTTGATAAGCAACTGCCTTTCCAAGAGCTTAACCTTTTTTGCACCTTCACCAGGATGCCTTGCCAAGAGGAGGCTTTCTTCATACTTGCACCAAGGGGAACACCAAGGTAAATGATAGGCAGTTTAACAAGAGTACACCCCATTCTTGTAGCTGCATTCTGAGCCCAAGCATCATTTCTTCCTAGGACTGTCAAACCAGACTTTCTGTAATTCACAGTAAGTCCTGAAAAAGTCTGGAAGCTTAACAGAATCCTCTTGATAATTTCTAGATAATCTTCCTCAGCTTCACTAAAGATTAAGGTGTCGTCTGCAAATTGAAGATGGGAGATTTTAACTTCTTTGACACCCACTTCTAGTCCTTTGAACAATCTCAGTTGTGTAGCATTAGTGAGCATCTTACTAAGCACTTCAGCCATAATGACAAACAGGAAGGGTGACAATGGATCACCCTGTCTTAAGCCTCTCCCCATCTTAAAAGGTTTACATGGGGTACCATTAAGGATGATGAAAATGGTGGCATTTGTTAAACAAGATTGTATCCAACCTCTCCATCTTCTCCCAAAACCCATCTTTTCCATCACAGTGTTTAGGCTATTCTAGTTGATGGTATCATATGCCTTCTGAAAATCAAGTTTCAATAAGACTCCGGCTTTTCTCTTTATTTTCAGCCAATTAACAATCTCATTTGCTATTAAAGCCCCGTCCAAGATCTGTCTCCCACTCACAAATGCAAATTGGGACTCTCCTATCAAGCTTGGTAGCACTTGTTTTAATCTTCTACTAAGGATCTTGGCAATTATTTTGTACACACTTCCTACCAAGCTTATTGGTCTAAAATCCCCCACCTCCAAGGATCCTGTTTTCTTGGGGATCAAGGTTACCCATGTCATATTGAAACTTTGATGGAGGGATCCAGTCTCAAAAAATTGTTTAACGCACTGGATAAAATCTCCTCCTACAATATGCCAAGCCTTCCTCAAACACTTCAAGTTAAAACCATCGTAGCCTGGAGCCTTAGAAGGGTCACAACTAAGAAGTGCTTCCTTGATTTCCTCAGCTGATACTGCAACTTCAAGTGATTCTGCTTCTGTTGGTGATATCACCTTAAGTCCTAGAGTTGAAATATCAAAAACTGAGGGTTCTTGTTTATTATAAAGCTGTTTGAAGTGCCATACTATAGACTTCTTGATTAATGGTAACTCTGTCACTTCTTCCCCGTTAACCATAATTCTGGTGATAAGCTTCCTTTGTCTTCTGAGGGAAGCAAGAAGGTGAAAGTATTTTGTGTTTCTATCCCCTTCTTTGAGGAGCTTACATCTTGACAGTTGCTTCCAATATCTCTCCTTCCTAGCCATCCACAACCACAATTGGGATTGTAAGGCTTCTCTCCTAAGCCAGTCGCAATCTTCTATTAGTTGTGTCTGGGCTTTGAGATCAATTTTTGATAATTCCTCTTGAAAGGACTGGATCTTTAGATCAATGTGACCAAAAACCTCCCTATTCCACTTTATCAGAGGGCCTTTAATTGCTTTCAGTTTCTTCTCTATGGGTAATCCAGAGAGTTGCACCCACTCTTTCTTAAATAAAACCAAGAAGCTTGGTTCCTCCAACCAACAGTCTAGGGGTCTAAATGGTACTGGTCCCCAAGCTAAGTGGTCAGAAGCCATTGTAATTGGGAAGTGGTCAGAAAACACCCTTTCTCCACAGTAAGCCCGAGTGTTTGGAAAAACTGCAAGCACCTCCTTGTCCACCAGGATTCTATCAATTCTACTAGCTGAATTCTTCCTCATCCATGTGAATTGCTTGTCAATTTGCAGGTCAATTAATTCCAGATCTTGAACTAAATTTTGCATGTCTCTTACACTTGCAGTAATTTGTATTGTCCCCCTTCTTTCTGAGGATATAAGAACCTCATTGAAATCTCCTAACAGTAGCAAAGGGACAATAGTGTTTAATTTCATGAATCTTAGTTGGTTCCACACTTGCAGTCTCCCCTGACTATCATTTGGTGCATAGACTAGACAGATGGCACACTGAAAATGTTCTTTCTTAAAATCACCACAAACACAAATCCATCTTTGCCCTGTCATGCAACTTGTCTGTTGAAAGGCGTCCTTATGCCACGAGATTACTAGCCCCCTTGATCCATCAATTGCTGGAACATGAACATAGTCTCCTGATTGGTGCCCCCATAACTTAACTGAATCCCAATGAGAGAAAGTAGAGTGTTTTGATTCTGTAATCCCAATGAGGTCAAGATGATCCTTTTTTATCAAATTTTTCACCATACGTCTCTTGTTGTCAGTGCCAATACCTCTGACATTCCAAGTTGCTATCCGCATTACTTCTTGATTGCGAATGGTCCTGAGTTGGTCTTGTTTTTCCTCAAGGTTGCTTTTATTCTTGATGTAGCCGCCCTTTCATTTTGTACTACAGATAGACCCAGTAACCTCCCTATTTGTAGGGATTCTCTTGCAATTTGTTCCAAACTTTCTGAGGTTTGGCTTTTGGAGATACCTCCCTTTGGCCCAACACTTTTGGTTTTTCCAGTGCTTACTCTATTCTTGTCAGTAGGTTTGATTCTTGGTGCTCGACTTTCAAATCCTGGGGGAGGCTGCACTGACTCGCTTTCCTGAGCCCGATACTCCTATCTTTCCAAAGCTTCATCCCCTGGGGGCTTTTCTTTTTCCAGGCTTACTTTAGACTTCTCATATTCCAAAGACTGTAATTGCTTATTTGTCTTTAAGACTTCCTCTGTGTATCCATTCTGGCTGAATGACACTGTCTTGGTTCTTGCTCCAGAATTAATACTTCCTTGGTCTGTGAAGGCTGCTGGTATTACCAATTCCATTTTCGAAATTGAATTTGAACTGAGCTGATTATCTGGAGACCCTTGAGCTACTTCTGTCCCCTGATTTTTGAATTCTAGATAAGTAAGTTTTATATTGCTTTGTGCAGGCCCGTTCGCTGCTTCTAGGTTCTCCATCAAATCATCGAATCCTAAGACGTCGTCATTTGAATCCATCTCTTCCAATGGAGGATTGATAGGAGGACCATGATCAAAATGTGCCATTTGAACTGCAGGGCCTAATTCACGGATCATCAATCTATGCCCCTCATCTCCCAAAGTGAGAAGTATGTTGTGGTCGATCCTTGTAAAAACATCAGTGGCTATCAATAATTTCATAGACTCGAATGAATCAGTTCTGGCAATAGATTTCCCTAGTGAAATCAATCTGCCCCATAAGCTTGCTATCTTGTTGAAATTGTCCCAGCACCAACCACGAGGTGGAACCCCAAAGACTTCTAACCAAACCTTTCTTGATTCACATGAATCATAAGTGCTCCATTTTTTTATGTTACTAAACCACAAATCAAGCTCCTCGTGGTTCGTTAAGGCTTCTTCCATTTGCTCCAATGTAGGGAATGTTAATATGAACTTGAAGCTGCTTAGTGCACAAATCTTAGAGCACTGACCATAGTCGCTGTTGACAGCTGATGCCAGAGTTGCAAGATCTCTGGGCTCTTACGATGTGCATACTAGACTCCTACATAACCATTCTTCGAAGTCTTCATTAATCTCCCCTACCAAAGCCCTATTATGCTAATGACTTTCTGGACTAGACTTGTCATCTGTATCCTTACTGATTGGCTCCAACGGTTGCTTTTCTTCTCTTCTCCAGGCGCTTGCTTTTCTTGTTTTCTCCAGACTTGATTCTTCTGGTGTGCCTTCCGCTGCTAGACTTGCCTCCGTTGATTCTGCCTTTTTCTAGTGATACTCATATCATCTGATTGTTGACCCCTCCCTTTTTCAGACCTCGCCTTTGATACCAAAATTATTCTTCCTCGAATGATTGCATTATTAAATAGATTAATGCTTCTTCTGGCCTCATCTTCCATCCTGTATCTTACAAAGCCGAATCTGACATTGCTCCTTCTAGTTTTTTTTGTGTGGAATATATGTGTCGATAACTCTTCCTGCTGGTTGAAATATCCCTTGGAGACCATGGCGATCTAGTTCTGTCGGTAGATTGTAGACGAAAACTGAGTACTCTCTTCTTTCTCCTGTTACCCTTGCTCTCTTCTGGTTATCTCCTCTCTCCATATCACCTATCTCTTTTACTAAGTGCGTTATTGATAAACTTGGTTGCCAAATTCAGGTGGACGATGGATCAAGGACTAGTTTTTGGGAAGATGTCTGGGCCTCAAATAAGTCCCTAAAAACTATATATCCGGCTCTGTTCAATGTTTCCAGACAAAAATATGAAATTATCACAAACATGGGATGGTTTGAAGGAGAAGTATGGAAATGGACTCTGGTGTGGGAGAGAGAATTATTATCACTTGAGCTGCTTCAAGCTGAAGACCTCTGTTCGTTGCTGCAACAGCATTCCCCAATAAGAGATAAAAAGGATCATGTTCTTTGGTGCAAAAAGTTAGAGTTTTCAACCAAAAAGTTGATTCAACAAGCAGAAAAGGTGAGAAGCTTTACTGTTGAGGTGGATTGTTTGGTCTCCTCTGCTTGGGTTAATCTAGCTCCCCCCAAGGTTGAACTCTTCCTATGGATAGCTCTCCTGGGGAAACTGAATACCAAAGACATGTTGCATAGGAAGGGCATACTGTATGCTCAAGACTTAAGTTGCAGTTTCTGTGGCATGTACGTTGAGAATGTGAACCATCTGTTGGTTTCCTGTTCTTTCTCTTGGAATATCTGGACTAGCTTCGCCCAAGCTTTTGAGATCCCAGTTCAAGGACAGAGTAGTTTTAGACAATTTTATGAAGTGTGGATGGCCAATCGAATCTATAACAAGACTAGGAAAAGGTTGTGGATTGTTACGTTCTTCGTAGTATCTTGGAGTCTATGGATGAAAAGAAATAGTGTGGTGTTCGAACAGCAAGAATTGAATGTTTACGCTCTCTGTAAGGTCATTCAATGGAGGATAGTCTTATGGGCTAAAGCTTGGAAGGATCCCATCACCTATAAAGAAGCAGATTTCATTAGAAATTTTGGATCCCTGCATATCCTTTACCCTTAGACCCATTCTCTTCGTAGTGCTATCCCAGAGTGTTGTGTTTTTGGCCTTTTACGCATTCATGTGACAGTGGGCATAGTATAGGGGGATAGGCAATTGACAATAGGTGGCTCTCATCAAATCCTGTCAGAAGGGTGGTGTCTTGGTCCACTTGATCCCAAGCAACGATGCAACCTGTGCAGGGCTTTGTCAAATCCCTTCCACTCTTGATATAGCTGGTGTAGGCAAAGGTGCAGGGCTTGTCCCTCTTCCAGTTTAGTTTTTGGATGTATTTGTGTAACGCCTCGCCTGAAGGGGGCAGGCACGTCACCGCCATGAATGTTCAATTAAGAACACTCACAAGACTCTCTAAACTTTTTAACCTTAATAAACCTGATCATAAGAGATAGCAGCGGAAGCTCTTATAGAAATCTAACTGAAGTTCAGAAAGGTCAATCTAAAACATACATCACATACATACCTAAACCGTATCCCCAATATTCTTACATATATCCAAATCAAAATACAGAACTGTATTTACTAAACATAATCCATAACATATACATAGAACGAGCCCTCTAGGTCCAAATGAGTTATTTTAATGCTCCTGTGGTCCCTCCTGGCTTTCAAAACCTGAAAAATGGTGAGGTCATGAGCTCCCCGAGCCCAGTGAATAACCCTTACCTTCCCCGTTGTTACACTTTGCACATTAACCGATTAACAGATAAGCGCACAGTACACGTATCTTATGTCATATAAACATAACATCTCATATATCATATAGGGGGCAATAAGAGGATACGTGTATGTTTCAAAAATCAAAAATGCACTTATATCGTTCATATTTAATAGGGTCATAAATATCACAAACACACACACATTTCTGTTATGAGGTAGGCAATTAGATTAATTTAGCCGCACATGTCCCATACCAGGTACGTTTCAAGGACTCACGTTTACACTTGAGCCCTCGAACAAGCTTTGCCGTTAGTTTATTCACTAAACTAACCATGATTGTCCCATACCAATCATGTGCTCATAGTCCTCACTGGAGTCCAAAAGAAAGTAAAACCTGCTAAACAACCTAACGGCCCGCCCATAACCACAATTGGCACACGCATCAAAAGCAACTTTATCACAAAAGTTCACATACTAACCATAAGCACATAACATGTGTCTTACAACATCAAAACCAAATCCAAACGAAACCCAATTCCATATCATATCCAAAGTCCAAAAATCCAAGCCAAAATCAATTGCACAACACATCACACATTCTTAACTGAATACAAAACTTTTAGTTTAGGGGAAAATCAACTCATGACTCACATAAAGAACCATCACAAACACAAGGGTCACAAACACATCTTGGTGGACCGGGCGATGCCCACTCAAGGTACCAACCAGGGACCCAACGCTCTAAAGTACGTAGATTCCCTCAAATCACAAACTGATGAGTCACATTCACATCCTGGAGAATCAGGAACCCACACAGCTCCCAAAGAACACAAACTGAGGAGTCAATTGGCGAACTGGGCAGTGCCCACTCAAGGTACCAACCAACGACTCACACAGCTCCAAACACAAAGACAACTACTTCTATGGCCATAGCTCTAGAACGTCATGTAATAGCCTCAGTCAAGACACGAATCTTTTTCCTCAAAAACATAACTTAATGAAATCGTATATTCAAATAAATTCAAACCCCACAGTTTGAACAAAAACGTAATCAAAACAAAATATAATTCCATTCAAAATAATTTCACAAGTTTCCCATACTTCATCGCACAATCAGAATTTTTAGGAAACTTACTAATCCATAAGTACACTAAACGAGGTACATTAACTCAAAAATTCATAACTCTTAGCGTACACCACAAAAATTCACAAAACTTTACCATAAATCACCCCATATCCAGGGGCGGAGCTACATTGGTGCAAGGGTGGTCAATTGACACCCCAGGTTTTTGGGGGGAAAAAAAATTAAATATAGACATTCTGGCAAAAAGCAAAAACGTTATATATATTATTTCATGTATTTATGTGATAGGGAAGAAGTAGTGGCCAAATGGTTGGGCGGTCCTTGCTGTGGGGGTGTTTGTATTGTTGGTTGCGAGTTCAAAATTCCCTTTGAGCGAGTTGCTTGGTTTTTTTTCTTTTTTGAATCTGCTGCAATTCATTACCACGCCTGACGCTTTCACCAGTCCTTCACCTTGCCTCCTCTCTTCGACTCTTCTCAACCCAAAGCCCCAAAACCCCATTACCCTTCATTCCCAACCTTTCTCTGCCCGTCTGCCAATTTGCCGTTCGCCCACGCCGGAATCCGACCGGCCACCATAGCAGAGCACGCCACTGACTCACCATCCTCGCATCTCTGATTTCTAAACGCCTCCTTGCCCAGAACTCTAAGTTCTGTAAGTATGTTGATTTTATATACATACATGTTTTTTTTGTTTCGTTTTGTTTTGAGGGATGAGGGTTGATGTTGGAAACGGAAATTTGATGATGGTTACTAAGTTTGTTTGATTTGGAGGAAGGGGCAAATGAAGAGGGTGGTCGAACTATATCAGGTTGCAAATTGGGCTGGAGTCCAAAAGAACTGTTGATTATTCCCTCTAGAATTTTTAGGTTTCAGGGTGAATTGTGGATATGTTATGTTAATATTTGAAGGTTGGATTCATTAAATCGAATGGGTAGATTAAACAACAGCCTCCTTATCCTTCTCAGCTTCTCCTAATTTCAGTTATGAGGTGAATTCAAGAAAAATCCCTAATTTTTGTTCCTAATTTTGTTAGTTTGTAAATAATTGTGTTTATTTTACTGATTTTAGTTAGATACTTAGATTCATGTCAAATAATTGATTGATTTAGTTAGATACTTATTTTGAGATTGGTCTTTTTAAAAGTCTGTCGAACGACGATATTATGCTTTACTTTCAAAGCATGAGATCTCGTCGAGCACAATTTTTTTAAATGTATTAGTTGCGCATTTCATTTTTAGAACTATTAAAGTTTATATTATATGTAATATTAATCCCCACACCCCTTGCTTTGAATCCTAGCTTCGCCTCTGCCCATATCATAATAAATATACAGGAATATTTTGATAATTTTTATCCAAATAAATCCTTCAAACTAATTAAAACAATAACCGAAACCATGCATCCAAAACAGGGCAGTCCCAATCGAAAATTCATAACTTCTAAAACACACATCCAGAATTCATGAAAATTCACAGGAATTTTCCAGTCACACTCATAAGTTTACATTAAAAATTTCATAAGTTTTAGCCAATCCAATAGCTCACAATAATTCAAACAGAATCTGAATTTCTGCACTCAACAACAGGGCAGTTTCACTCTAAAATTCATAAATTATAAAATATACATATAAAATTCATGAAACTTTACCAGAAGTTGCCTAATATCTTGGTAAACCTACAGTAAAAATTTCAGAATTTTTAGTGCAGCCAATAATTCCCAGAAAATCCGACAGTAGCACGTTATTAGCAAAATCCGAAAATCCACCCTATTTTTCTACCATATTATTCAACAAAATACAGATAACCAATCCAAAAATCCATAGTTTCAATTCACAACATTCATAGAATTCAAAAATCGCAAATAAACATACAACTTTTAAGGGTGGGTTTCTAACAATTGAATTTATGGTTTTAATCTACTAAGCTTTAAAACATCAAATTCATAACTTCAATTGATTCCCAAATTCGAATCCTAAATCCACAAATTAATCTTTCCCTATTCAATTTTAGGTTGAGAAAGACAAGAATTACTCACCCTGAATTGAAATCAAAATCAAAACTGTAATTCTTCTTCTTCTTCCTCTTCTTCTTCTTCTTCTTCTCCTTTTTCTTCCTCCTTTTCTTCTTCTCCTTTCTGCCGTGTATGTGTGTGTGTGTGAAGAAAAAAAATCCAACCCCCACCCCCTTTTAAAAATAGCCAACCGACTTTGACCGGGTCAACGTTGACTTTGACTTTTTTTTTTTTGGAAAACCAAAATATTAGCAGTACACGAACTCAACTAATTTGTTTCCCAAACATAATCATATGAACT